>CAWVQM010000297.1:0-16936 GCA_963932345.1 Ophion ventricosus | reverse complement strand
GCTTCCCGAGAGCCGTTCACCCTCTGCGAGACCCTGTAATTAGACGGACGCTTCGTGGGTGAGTAAACTAGCAGTAAATCAGAGTTTGCTCGCGTGATGACGGCCTCGGGGCCATGGAGCTCAAGAGAGAGAATTTTATGTCTCTCTCACCCTCTCTCTCTCTCTCTCTCTCTCTCTCTCTCTCTCTCTCTTGTTGATTCTTCGCGCCCTGAAACACAGAGCTGAAACGTTCATTATTGGCCGTGGCACGACGCCACCTACCTCGTTGAGAACTTTTTTTTCTTCTCAAAATCATTCCCTGCTCCCTCTCTCTCTCTCTCTCTCTCTCTCTCTCCCTCTCCCTCTCTCTCTCCTTCTCTTTCCCTTTCATCCTACTCTTCTTTACGATCTTCACTCCCAACGAACGAGTGAGGACAAGGAGTGCGTCGAGAACGAACCTCGCACAAATTGCAGCCGAATAAAGTCATTGACTCAAGGGTGGCGGGAAGGTGTAGTGGGGGAGGGGTGGTCTCGAGTCAAATTATTGTTAATAAAAATGAAAAAACTCATTCGATTAAATTTACCATCGTGAGAAGAAAGAAAAAGTTTATACTGAGCAAAGGAAAAAACATCAAACGTTCACTTTATCACGTGCCTCGGTTAATTCATTTATTTTTGTATTGTGATAATACGTGAAATTCTGCTTATAATAATATAGAAGAACATAGAGAGGCTGGGGACTACTAGTGGCAGTCATACATATATTCGGTCTACCGAATAGTTCTGTCCGTTTGGATTGACTTTTATGTTTAATTATATTATTTATTTTATTTGTTATTTTATTTTCATTTAAAAAACGGATATATACAGTGACCGGAAAAAAAAGACAGCACTTTCGATTTTATCCGGTATTCTACATGAAAATCACTAAAAAATCAGAAATTCTTAGAATTTTTGGCTCATATGAGTCGTCAATAGCATTATTTTGATATTCATAAAGGTTGAATAAAACATGTTTGTTAAATGAAGTTTGACTTTTGTTATATAAAAATACTAGGAACTGCGTTTAAGTGCCGTGTTATTTGATATATACCCGACTAGAAATTTTGATCCGGCAGCCTGAAGACTGATCAGGCCCCGATCAGGCTGCAGTCCGAAATGCCGTAGTACAGCACGCCTGATCAGGACCGGATGTCCACCGGATCAGTGGAACCGCAGTACGGCCGTAAAAAGGCACACTGATCAGGCCGTAATAAGGTAGCCTGTCCGGCGCCGAACACGGCGTCCATGGACGCCTTATTACGGCCTGATCAGGGTATCTTTTTACGCCCGTTCTACGGTTCCGCTGATCCGGTAGACATCCGGCCCTAATCAGGCATGCCGTAGTACGGCATTCCGGACTGCAGCTTGATCTGCCCCGTGCTGAAGCTGCCATATTTGAGAGTCTTGGCGGTGTATGCACGCGGATATATGCGTTTTTCCAATTTCCTGAAATAATATTGCAAAATGGATCAAAAAGAGTCCCGAAAAAAATTATTGGGACACTTACGGGTGCGAAAGTGGCGTGCTGTACACGCAGAAAGAAAAAAACAACGACTAACAGAAGTAAATTCTTCACTCGTACTAGGTATGTATATATATGTAGATGTACATTTTCATTTATATATTCTTTACTTTCAAAATTAACAATATCTATTATTTTTTATTAACATGCATAATATCTATTATTTTTGTAATGGTATTTTTAGAGCCAAGAAGAGAACTGCCTACAAATCTTGAGAATTAGCATTGTCTACAAATCTTGAGATGAATAATCAACCCATATATCGGAAGGACATCGAAAAATCGCTAGGCAAAATTATCAATGCTGCAAAAGATTGGGACGGTGCACGTCAAGCGAGGGCGAAGACTGTGAAGGAGTAACCTAAAGATCAAAGCGATAGTTTTGATCAACGTATTATTTAAACTATTATTAATCGAAAACGTTTAATTTAAACTGTTATTTGTCGAAGAACCAAAGATGTGAAGACTGAGTAATTTCTAAATAATATAAAAATAAAAATATAAGTGAGTTTATTATTGTTATCGAAATTATTATACATTCATAAATACAAAATTCCCCCTTTTTTAGTTATTTAAAAAAAGAATCAAAATAACGTTGAATTTTGCATCGGTGGAATGCAACGATTTTTTTTTCATTTTTCATTCGTTTATTTTGATCATCATCAAAAGCCTTTTTTTTATAAATTGAAGTCGTAAAACTCTAATAAGAATGCCTAAAAACGTGTGGATTATTTTTAGTGTCTAATCAGGCAAAAAGAAAAGAAAATAAAAAGAAATTCAGCGGTCAAAAACTATTAATTTTCGTTGCATTGCTAACTTCGATGCTAACTTCAACGCCATAAAAAAATATTGACATTTTTTAAAATGATGATAATGTAGGCAACGAAAAAAAGAGAATTCCTACAAGTGTTAGGATGGGTAAGTAGGTAGCGCGTTCAGCTCTAGAATTAGAAGACGTAGGTTCGAAACCGAGGCTAGACAAAAACTTTAATGAGGCAGAACACGTTTTAATCCCATTATCATATGCGCAGTAATATAAGTAAAGCATATGAAAACGAAAAATACTACCAGAATATTTATATTCGTCATTTGTTGTCTTTTTTATTTTTCATTTCAGGCACGGCAGCCGGATCAGGGCCGTAAACGGCAGCCGGATCCGCGTCGGATGCCAAAAAGCGTTACACGCCTGATAAAGCCCTGATCCGGCCGCCTGTTCACTGCCGTAGTACGGGATACGAATGCCGGATCCGGCCCTAGTCAGTCCCGTAGCAAAATTTCTAGTCGGGTATGTAGATGATTGAGAAGATATGTGGGAAAGGAAAAATAAGGGGGAAGCGGTAGTGGGGAAGGAAAAAACTTTTGCGATAAAATATGCTGATGATGTGGCGGCAATAGCGGATACAGAGGAAGGTTTAAGCAGCATAATAAAGGACCTTGAAAACTGGGCAGGCATTAAAAAAATGGAAATAAATGCGAAAAAGACAAAGATAATGATTTTTAGGAATGGGGGAAAAGGTAAGAAGAAAGAAGAATGGGAGATCAAAGGGGAAAACATCCAGATAGTGAAGGAGTTTAAATATTTAGGGTACTGGTTCACATGCAAAAACTCAATTTGGGCACACGGAAAAAAGCTGGCCGGTAAAACACAAAGAGCAGTAAATATGGTATGGGGAATATGGAAGAGAGCGGGAAGAGATATGATAGAGGAGAGACTCTATTTGTTAGAAACGATAGTAAAAGCAGGAGCACTGTATGGAGTGGGCATTTGGGGAATAGGGGAAATTAGCGTGTTTGAACGAATACAGAGTAAATAAAACAACACCAAACTATATTTGGAAAAGGGAGCTGGGAGTGCCAATCATGGCCTATTTGATAAGAGATAGAGCGTTAAGGTACATAAGTGAGGTGTTGAGGATGAAGGAATGGAGATGGCCAAAAATCTGTTTGATGGAGGAGATAAGGGCAATTGCTAACGGAATTCCGTCAAAGTGGGGAAATAATTTAGAGAAAGTTTTAAAGGATATGATGATAGAAGACACAATAACAATGATAAGAGAAAGGAGGCCAGTGGATGGCATAGATAAAAAGATAAAAAATGGATTAGAAAGCCTAAAAGAGAAAATTTTAGAGGAGGAAGCGGAAAGAATAAGACAATCATCGTTTAATGACAAATAAAAATATATTGCGGAAAATGAAGAAAGGCCATGGAAGTATTGGTTGGAAGAGGGAGTGAAGGGTAGGGATAAAGAAATGTGGGCGAGATTAAGTTGCGGAAATACCCGAGTAGAAATATTGTCAGGCTGGCTTGATATTTGATCCGGGCCTGATCACGTTGTAGTAAGGAGGCCTTACTTAAGGTATGCCTCAATTTGCCTGATCCGGTCGGTGTCAGGTGATAGTCAGGCAACTGGATGTAGTGTTTCCTCCAGTTGCCTGATCCAGCTAGCTTCAGGCTATAGTCAAGTAAGTGGACTTACGGCTTGCTTCAATTCGCCTGATCCAGCTAGCTTCAAGCGTTGCTCAAGCAACTGGACTTACGGCTCCGGCAGCCGTAAGTCCACTTACTTGACCATAGCCTGAAGCTAGCTGGATCAAGCAACTGGAGGAAACACTACATCCAGTTGCCTGACTATCACCTGACACCGACCGGATCAGGCAAATTGAGGCATACCTTAAGTAAGGCATCCGGACTACAACGTGATCAGGCCCGGATCAAATATCAAGCAAGTCTGACAATATTTCTACATAACCGGACGAAAGTGCGGCAGTAATCTCGTGCGTTTCATTCCGTATTGACGTGTTCTCGATTGTTGTCATTGCGATATTTATTTGAGGTAAGATAACTGTATATACCGTTTTGTTATATTCCAACAATACATTTTTATTTTACTTACTTTTTCAACACTTTTCTGTTTCCTTGCATGCGTTTATTTGCATTTTTTCTGTTGCCCACGTGTAGCCATTCATTTCGGTGAAACATAACCTATTTTCGAACTCGAAATGCACTGCGGACATAATGGGCATTACATTCACATTACCAATATTTGGTTTGTCTACGCTGACCGGGCTAACCTGCACCGATGGCATCACATTCTTCGATACCGATTAGCCCGGAGAGCGTAGGCCAACCAAATAATGTTAAGTTCCCAGTGTAGTTCGATCCAGTAAATGTGATTCCATCGGTGCAGGTCACTTTTTTCTAAAGTAACCTGCACCGATTTTTCAAAGTCTATTTCGCATTTTTGCTATATAAAAAATATATAACAAAGTTTTATTTATTTTACACATAAAGAACATGTGATAAAGTAGAGTAATAAGAAAAATATAAGTGTGATAAAGTAGAGTAATAAGAAAAATTTGTGATAAATAAGATTCCTATTTAGTTTATAAAATAAAGTATCAACGTTATTTGTAATTTGTGTCTTTTTCTATTTTGGGTTTGCGTGGTATTTTTTATTTCAGGAATAAATAGGACATCCACAGCAGAGGTTCATTCCATCATCCTGACTAGGCGATGATGTTTCAATTCAATTAATCCTTGAAAAATTAAGCCCTGATCAGGCTTAGATTTTTTGCACTGATCAGGCCTTTATTTTTTACGCTGATCAGGCTTTGATTTTCTATCTTGATCAGGCCTTTATTTTGCACTGTAATCAAGCCTTGATGTTCTATCCTGGTCAGGACTTGATTTGTTTCACTGATCAAGCCTTGACGTTCTATCCTGGTCAGGCCTTGATTTTTTTCACTGATCAAGCCTTGATGTTCTATCCTGATCAGGCCTTGATCTTTTCCATTGATCAAGCCTTGATTTTTTACCCTGATCAGACCGAAGTCAGGGAAAGTGTCACAAAAATGATCAGGGCTTGATCAAAAATCCTGATCAAGGCATGAAAAAGAAATCAGGATGCCTGATCAGGCCTTTATTGTAGCCGGAGCAGGATTTCTACTCGGGTATATGAAGGGCGGGAAAGAAGGGGGAAAAGGACTGGAGATGTAGAATTTGTAAAAAAAAAAGAGAACAAGACATTGGAGCACCGGCTAATATGCGAAAAAGGATGGAAACTCGTAACGGAGAAAGCAAGAAAGAAAGCAGAGGAGTGGCTGCAAGGAGTGGATAAGGTGGCGATCAAGGGAGAAATTATAAGCATGTTGAGTGGAAAGATAAATATAGGGATATGTCAGTATTTTAGAGAGATAGAGGAAGTATGCAAAAAAATGTGGAAGGAGGAAGAGGGAGGAGAAAGCGATGGAGGTGAGGAGTAAAATAAGAAAAAGAGAAAAAGGGAGTGAGATAGTGTGCAGGAAAGGAGTATGCGGGGTAGAATATAGAGTTAAGGTAGTTGTAAGAAAAATTTGTTAAAGAACAAAAAACTTGTAAACATTTTGTAAAAAACTTGTAAAGCAAGTTGTGCAAATAAAACTCGTTTTGATTTGATTTGATACTAGGAACTGCGTATGGACAAAAAAAAAGAGAACGTTTTTTATTTTATATAAAACAGTTAAGGAAACATATTTCAAAAGCCCGCTTAATGGCCGCCTTTAGCCTTCATCTCTGCTTGGAGTTATCTAGGCATACTCTCGACGCGATTTTAAAGATGATGTTCGTCTAATGACAAATCAGGTGATTGTGGAGGCCTTTAAAAATTGTTCACCTTGTTGGATTTCACGAATACCTGTGTTTTTTTTCGCGGTATGCTTTCGATCGTTGTTCTGTTAGAAAATAAAATCCTCTTCTAATCCAACCCGAAGCAAGAGCGTTGTTGAATTTCCATTGAGGACATCAACCCGACTAGAAATTTTGCTACGGGACTGACTAGGGCCGGATCCGGCATCCGTATCCCGTACTACGGCACTGATCAGGCAGCCGGATCTGGGCTTTTTAAGGCGTGCAACGCTTTTTGGCATCCGACCCGGATCCGGCTGCCGTTTACGGCCCTGATCCGGCTGCCGTACCTGAAATGAAAAATAAAAAAGACAACAAATGAGGAATAAAAATATTCTGGTAGTATTTTTCGTTTCCATATGCTTTACTTATATTGCTGCATATATGATAATTGGATTAAAAACGTGTTCTGCCTCATTAAAGTTTTTGTCTAGCCACGGTTTCGAACCTACGTCTTCTAATTCTAGAGCTGAACCCGCTACCTACTTAGCCATCCTAACACTTGTAGGAATTCTCTTTTTTTCGTTGCTTATATTATCATTATTTTAAAAAATGTCAATATTGTTTTATGGCGTTGAAGTTATCATCGAAGTTAGTAATGCAACGAAAATTAATACTTTTTGACCGCTGAATTTCTTTTTGCCTGATTAGGCACTAAAAATAATCCACACGTTTTTACGTATTCTCATTAGAGTTTTACGACTTCAATTTACATTAAAAGGCTTTTGATGATGATCAAAATAAACGAATGAAAAATGAAAAAAAAATCGTTGCATTCCACCGATGCAAAATTCAACGTTATTTTGATTCCTTTTTTAAAGAATTTTTTTTTTAAAGAACTAAAAAAAGGGGAATTTGGTATTTATGAATGTATAATAATTTCGATAACAATAATAAACTCACTTATATTTTTATTTTTATCTATCTCAATTCTCTAGATTTGATCTAGATTGCCAATTGCCAATATAGGCAATCTCAATTCTCAAGATTTGTAGGCAATTCTCCGCTTGGCTCAAAAAATACCGTTACAAAAATAATAGATATTATGCATGTTAATAAATAATAAGAGATATTGTTAATTTTGAAAGTAAAGAATATATAAATGAAAATGTATATGTATATATACAGGGTGTCCATTTTATCTCTGCCACCCGAAATAACTCGGTAATTATCGACGTCACAAAAAAATGTTCCAGACAAAAGTTGTACGGTGTGAAGGGGGCCATCAAATGCGACCATTTTTTTTTTATTTCGGTGGAGGCGCTGACGCACAGTGAAGGTCACCTCCACTTTTTTAAAGGGAATGGTACATTTTTTTTCAACCATCTTGTGGAGCACCTCAAGCCGCATAAAAAACATTTGGAGTCAAAGTCGTTCAAGGTCATTCAAAGTCAGTATCGATGATACAAATCTAAATATCTCGAATCACTGCCAAATATTTAGTAGTGATCCAAGATATTTAGATTTGTATCTCATTTTAATAGGTGTTCGAAATTAGCTTAAAATGAGACATATGTAGCGCCGTGAATTTAACCTAACTCAACAAAATATTTTCATTATTTTATGTTTGAGATGAACCGTGAGGCCATTAGGATTCCCGCAGATTGAAGGTGGAAAAAAAAACTTGTCGCGCGCGAAGGCGTTTATCTCCGCCAATTATCAATATTTGTAGATTAAAAAAATACATTTAAGAAAATACATTTACTTTTCTGCTTTAATTGGAAGAAAAGTGCAGCTGAAGCGCATCGAAGGCTTGTTGAAGTTTATGGTGATGATGCTCCAACTGATAAATCATGTAGGGAATGGTTTCGACGCTTTAAGAACGGTGACCCGACTAGAAATTGACGTTGGGCTTTTGTACAGTTCATTGCTGGGTCAACCCAATTCCTTGTTGGGTCATTATCGGGCTTCCCTATCAGGTTCTTATAGGGTGTGTAACGATCTTCTAGGGTTTTCTTTGGGTTCTGTCAGGTTTTGCTTCGGGTAAGCCCAATTTTTTGTTGGGTTCTTATCGAGCTACCCTAACCGGTCCTACCATTAACCCACTGAAATCAGTAGCGTTGCATGGATTTGGGTTGGGAATTTTTTAGAACGTTATAAAAATTTGTTGCATGTAAAGTCGTGTTCACGCACTTTATAAGATTTTCTCTGATGCCAAAATATACAAATTCACCCCTTCCGTCGACGCCGAGTTGTTCGATGACGCGGTTCGTTTTATTCGTACCCAGGAATGTTTTTACACTCTTCGGTAAATTCGGATAGTCCTGTTTTCTTAAAATATTGAGCAACAGTTGTAAGTGCGAGTAGGGGATTGCTGGGGTTCGCAGAGCCCATTTTTTGATATTTTCGAGTGTGTCGAATTCTCCATTTTCACTCGCTGCTTCTTCATCATTATCTTCTTCATGATGCCCAACATTATCATCGTCGAAAAAGTTATCTTCATCACTGTTTTCCACTACTACACGATTAAATTCCTCTCTTGGCTGTTCTTCGGTTTGTTCATTGTCGCTGTGCCTAACCTCAAAATCACTGTCACTGTGCCTAACCTCCAAATCATTGTCACTGCCCGACTAGAAATTTTCATAGGGACAACCCTATACGGCATAAGGACCTTTTCAGGTGAACCCTAAATAGGGAATGCCTCTCAAGGTCCTGATAAAGATAGTATTGGGACAACCCTGCGATGGGAAGTACCGATAACGTCCTTATAACGTTTTAACAGGGTTATCCCATCTGGGGTTTGAATAAGGTAATGATGTAAGGTCTCAACAATGTTTATTTAGGGGTAACCACATGAGTCATAGGTGAACATATAAACATTATACTTCGCAATAATAAATAGATATACAAATGCATTTTTGATAGATACTGCAATAATAAGTGGATCTTATGAGATTTTTTTTTTTCATTGTAGAACTTTTCTTATTTTTTTATTCGGAATTTTTTTCATTTTTATTCGGAACTTAATTTTCCATTTTATTTTATTGTGCGGTATTTTGTTTTAAAAGCAAACAATGCCTTAAAATTTTATCTTACCTATCTGTGGATTGGAGGAGGTGGGGATGAAAACTTGAAACGGCATATATATAGAGGAAGAGAGAGAATCGGTGTACGCATAAAATGTTGAGAGCCAGGCAAAGCAAAGAATTAACTCGATTACGAGTAAGAAAACATCGTGCCCTTCGCGGTTTATCAGCAAAAAGCAATCGCTTATCAATTGAAACGTCTAATTGGGAGACTGAAGAACAGTCGAATGATGAAAGGCTGGAAGATTTTGGGACTAGGCACAGTGACAATGATTTTGAGGTTAGGCACAGTGACAGTGATTTTGAGGTTAGGCACAGTGACAATGAACAAAGCGAAGAACAGACAAGAGAGGAATTTAATCGTGTAGTAGTGGAAAACAGTGATGAAGATAACTTTTTCGACGATGATAATGTTGGACATCATGAAGATGATAACGATGAAGAAACAGCGAGTGAAAATGGAGAATTCGACACACTCGAAAATATCAAAAAATGGGCTCTGCGAACCCCAGCAATCCCCTACTCGCACTTACAACTGTTGCTCAATATTTTAAGTAAACAGGACTATCCAAATTTACCGAAGAGTGTAAAAACATTCCTAGGTACGAATAAAACGAACCGCGTCATCGAACAACTCGGCGTCAACGGAAGGGGTGAATTTGTATATTTTGGCATCAGAGAAAATCTTATAAAGTGCGTGAACACGACTTTACATGCAACAAATTTTTATAACGTTCTAAAAAATTCCCAACCCAAATCCATGCAACGCTACTGATTTCAGTGGGTTAATGGTAGGACCAGTTAGGGTAGCCCGATAAGAACCCAACAAAAAATTGGGCTTACCCGAGGCAAAACCTGACAGAACCCAAAAAAAAACTTAGAAGATCGTTATACACCCTATAAGAACCTGATAGGGAAGCCCGATAATGACCCAACAAGGAATTGGGTTGACCCAGCAATGAACTGTACAAAAACCGAACGTCAATTTCTAGTCGGATGTGCCTAGCCCCAAAATCTTCCGGTCTTTCATCATTCGACTGTTCTTCAGTCTCCCAATTAGACGTTTCAATTGATAAGCGATTTTTTTTTGCTGATAAACCGCGAAGGGCACGATGTTTTCTTACTCGTAATCGAGTTAATTCTTTGCTTTGCCTGGCTCTCAACATTTTATGCGTACACCGATTCTCTCTCTTCCTCTATATATATGCCGTTTCAAGTTTTCATCCTCACCTCCTCCAATTCACAGATAGGTAAGATAAAATTTTAAGGTATTGTTTACTTTTAAAACAAAATACCGCACAACAAAATAAAATGAAAAATTAAGTTCCGAATAAAAATGAAAAAAATTCCGAATAAGAAATAAGAAAAGTTCTACAATGAAAAAAAAAATCTCATAAGATCCACTTATTATTGCAGTATCTATCAAAAATGTATTTGTATATCTATTTATTATTGCGAAGTATAAGGTTTATATGTTCACCTATGACTCATGTGGTTACCCCTAAATAAACTTTGTTGGGAGCTTACATCATTACCTTATCCAAACCCCAGATGGGATAACCCTGTTAAAACGTTATAAGGACGTTATCGGTACTTCCCATCGCAGGGTTGTCCCAATACTATCTTTATCAGGACCTTGAGAGGCATTCCCTATTTAGGGTTCACCTGAAAAGGTCCTTATGCCGTATAGGGTTGTCCCTATGAAAATTTCTAGTCGGGGATTTCAGCGTTGAAGACAAGCCTCGCCCTGGACAGCCAAAAAAATTCGAAAACAATGAATTGGAGGCATTACTCGATGAACAACCTGGCGATTCCATTACGGGCGATCGGTATGGATTGATTCGTTTGAGCCGTGCATTTCGAGAAAAACGGCCGGAATACGAGCAAAGACATGACAAAGTTATTCTTCTGCATGACAACGCTCGGCCTCATGTCGCAAAAGTCGTAAAAAAACATTTGGAAACGCTCAAATGGGATATTTTACCGCACCCGCGGTATTCTCCGGACATTGCTCCTTCTGATTACTGGTTGTTCCGACGGATGCGGTAGGATCTAGCAGGTCACCGGTTCACTTCGTTCGCAGAAATCGAAAATTGGCTCAAAACTTGGATCGCCTCAAAAGACGAGACTTTTTTTCGAGATGGAATTCGAAAATTGCCTGAGAGGTGGGAAAAAGTAGTAGCGATAAAAGTAGTAGCGATGGGCAATACTTTGATTAATCTTTTCATATCTTTTATTTTTAAATAAATGGATTTTTTACCACAAAAAAACGAACCGAATTAATTTGTACTCCCAAACAATAGAATGAAATAGTTAATAGAAAATGAAAATGTAAACAAATTTCCTTTCTCAATATATTGTCCTAGACCCCATATACCCAACTGAAGCTTCTCCACTCGTCAAAGTTCCCACCAAAAATGGTAAAAAAAAAAGTCTGAAAAAAATTCTAGCCACGTCAGTGTGAACCCATGCAACTTTTTACCCTCTTGACATTTCCTCTGAAACCCTATAGTTCTTCGATCACGCCTTTTTTTTCTAAAGCATGTCTTTTTTAGCTAAAAATGCAATACTGGAGCGAAAAAAAATCGTACGAAACTTTCTAAGAAACAAAAGTGTAGGTTTTGATATCCTTTTTAAATTTACTATGGAAAAAACCGGGGAAAAAATTTTCTACAAATTTTGCAGTTAATTTTCGACGGCCAAAAAATAGCCGAAAAATGGCCACGTTCAAAAGTGCGCACCGGGGCGAAAAAAAATCGTAGAGAATTTTCGAAAAAAGAAGCAAAATAAATATAAACTTGTCCTCTTTAAAACGCCACGTGGGAAATTCCATAATCTTTATTTTTGAATCCGCTATCGAACTTTTAGTGCGGTAAGAAATTTCGACAAGTGTATCCAAACTTTTGGCTTGCAGTGTATATATATATATATATACTCGTCAGGACAGTGATAGTGTACATATGTGAAATGCTTGCCGAATTCACGGAGAGATAGGAATGCGCAATATTGCGAGCAGTCCGTCACAGATTCGATTCGGTCGAACGCGCGCGGGTGGGTGCGCGGGTAGCTCCGAACAGTATGTAACCGAGTGCGGAGAAAGAAACATTTCTCTTCTATATATTATCCGCGTATATACGCGTACATAACACACTTTTATTGCAACCGGCCACATTTTTCCCCCGTCCGCGTATACGTACAAGCCCCAAAAACTTCACGGATATCAAACGATAAACCACGATCGTTCGGGATTTGTGGCCACCCGCGCATTAATCTCGACGTATTTATGTTAGATGGGCGCAATGAGAAAATATATCGCGTTGTCCTGGTGTCGTCCGAAGTGAAGAAGAGACCAATATGCGTGTACATATATATATATATATATATATATATATATATATATATATATATATATGAATGGGGAAAAAAATATTTTTTCTCCCTCTCTTTTATGCCCTATTCTTCTCCTTATTTTGGGAATACGGCGCCTGGGATCGTGACGAATTTGCGGAAAATTCGACAAGGGCGAATTCGATTTTGTTCGCTGGTATATGCTGCGGATTTATTATTGTTGGATTGTCCAAGTGTCGAATTAGCCATCTCGCTGCGGTTGCGTGGCAGCTCGATTTTTCTGCCTAGACACACTGAGAGAAAAGTGTATGGTATTTACGAAAAACGCTCAGGGGTATGTGGTCGAAAGAGGGTATAGTGAAATTCTCTATAGTTTATTGACACGGCAATCATAATATGGTTAACACAACTATAAGCGTAGAATATATATTGGGAGTACAAATTAATTCGGTCCGTTTTCAAGAGATGGCTCTGGCTGTTATGAATGTTTCATAGTGACAGCTGACTTCGGTGGTTTCAGAGAGGTTAGACATCTGTCAATAACATTCAGTTTATATCGCTTCGAGTTCCATTAAAAACCTTGTTTTTTACTGTGTTGAATATGTCAAATTTTGTGTTAACTAAGCAGCATTTGCCGGAAGTTTTACTTTTCTGCTTTAATTGGAAGAAAAGTGCAGCTGAAGCGCATCGAATGCTTGTTGAAGTTTATGGTGATGATGCTCCAACTGATAAATCATGTAGGGAATGCTTTCGACGCTTTAAGAACGGTGATTTCAGCGTTGAAGACAAGCCTCGCCCTGGACAGCCAAATGAGCCAATGAGCTGCTACAACCTGGGGTTTCCATTACGGGCGATCGGTATAGACTACAATTGATTCGTTTGAGCCGTGCATTATGAGAAAAACGGCCGGAATACGAGCAAAGACATGACAAAATTATTCTTCTGCATGACAACGCTCGGCCTCATGTCGCAAAAGTCGTAAAAAAATATTTGGAAACGCTCAAATGGGATATTTTACCACACCCGCCGTATTCTCCGGACATTGCTCCTTCTGATTACTGGTTGTTCCGATGGATACAGCAGGATTTAGCAGGTCACCGGTTCACTTCTTTCGCAGAAATCGAAAATTGGCTCAAAACTTGGATCGCCTCAAAAGACGAGACTTTTTTTCGAGATAGAATTCGAAAATTGCCTGAGAGGTGGGAAAAAGTAGTAGCCAGCGATGGACAATACTTTGATTATTCTATTCATACCTTTTATTCTGAAATAAATGGACTTTTTACCACAAAAAAACGTACCGAATTAATTTGTACTCCCAATATAAATATGCGATTTTGGTGGCATGTTCGACTATCTATTATCCCCGGAATAATTATTAACTATTGTAAAATGCTTGACAATATATCGGGACTCTAAATAAGTTCTCGCTGTTCTCCAACCGATGGCGTTACCAGAGCTGCGTGCGTGTAGTTTAAGATAGTACCGCATCTATAAGGAAGTACTACAAGCAAGCTTGAAAATCAGTTCATGTCATTTCGCCGAAATGTAAACAACTTTTTCTTTCATAGTGTTGAACATGTCAAATTTCTTGACAAAAAAAGAGTATTTGCAGAAAATATTACTGTACTACTTTATTTCAAAAAATCTGCAGCTGAAGCACTGAGAATTCTTGTTGAGACCTATGGCGACCATACTCTGTCGGAAACCACATGCATAGATTGGTTTAGACGCTTCAAAAACAATGATTTTGATGTTGAAGATAAAAAAAAACTCTCTGGCGCACCGAAAAAGTTTGAAGACGAAGAATTGGCGGCATTACGTTATAAAGACTTCTGTCAGACGCTAGCTGAACTTGCAGAATCATTAGAAGTTGATCACACAACAGTCTCGAAACGTTTGAAAGCATTAGAAATGATTCAGAAGCACATTTCCGTTTTCTATAAAGTCTCGTACGATTTTTTTTCGCCCCATCATTGTACGTTTAGCTAAAAAATACATATTTTAGAAAATAAAGCGTCATCGAAGAACTATAGGGTTTCAGAGGAAACTTCAAGAGGGTAAAAAGTAGCGTGGGTTCACACTGAAGTGGCTAGAATTTTTTCAGACATTTTTTTACCTTTTTTGATTGGAACTTCGATGAGTGGAGAAGCTCCACTGGGGAATATGGGGTCTAGGACAATATAATAAGAAAGGGAATTTGTTTACATTTTCATTTTTAATTAACTACAATTTTTCTAGATGTTTTTTTTTATTTTTGAAAATTAAAATGAGAAGATGTAAATCAATTTTTTTTATTCTAAAAAAATTGTAGTTAATTCAAAATAAAAATGTAAACAAATTTCCTTTCTTAATATATTGTTCAAGACCCCATAATTCCCAAGTAGAGCCTCTCCACTCATCAAAGTTCCAACCGAAAATGGTAAAAAAAATGTTGGAAAAAAATTCTAGCCACTCCAGTGTGAACCAATGTAACTTTTTACCCTCTTGACACTTCCTCTGAAACCGTATAGTTCTTCGTTGACGTATTTTTTCAAAAACGTGGATTTTTTCGCTAAAAATGCAATACTGAGGACTAAACAAATCGTAAGAGACTTTCTGAAAAAAAATGTAGGTTTTGATATTCTTTGTAAATTTACCATGGATAAAACCGAAGAAAAAATGATCCACAAATTTTGCAGTTAATTTTCGACAGCCAAAAAATAGCCGAATTTCCTAAAAAAAAGCAAAATAAAGGTAAACTTGTCCTCTTTATAACCCCCCTTGGGAAATTCAATTATCGTTATTTTTAAATCCGCTATCCAACTTTTAGTGCAGGAAGAAATTTCGACTAGTGTACCCAAACTTTTGGCCCGCAGTATACATACATACATATATATATATATATATATATATATATATATATATATATATATATATGTTACAGTTGAAACCCGTTTTCAGTTACCCTTTTTCCGTTTAAAAAGTACCCTTTTTTCGTACAAACTTGGTCTGACTGAACGCCTTCGTTACAATTAGTTTTTCCGAGTGGAAACTAGAACCTATATTTGGAAACCCAAAAAAACCCTATCAATCCAATAAACCCAAACTTTGACTTCATTCAGAAACAGTTTCAACTGACTCTTGTCAGTAGAACTAATTGTTGGAAAAAATCCAAACAGCCCAACAACCCAAACTTTGACCTCATTCGGAGACAGTTTTAACTGATTTATTTCGTTAGAACTAGTTTTTCCTAGCTGAGTAGAGTTTTCACTAACATTCAAATGTATTTAACAGTAAATTCTAGTTTTTACATGGAAAAACTAGTTATAATGAAGGCGTTCAGTAAGAACTAGTTTTCACTAGGAAAAATGCATTCAAACAATGCATTATATATATATGGAAGTTTAATTTAATTGAAGTAACACTCATATTATGACAGCTGATCAAAAAAGGTCTTCGGGATACTTCTTACATATAAAAAATAGAAACAAATTTTCATAGGATTCATCCTAACATGAAAATAATATATAAAAGAACTTTTGGAATTTTATGTTTCAAAGTTGCGAGAACTTCAAAGCTTTTGGAATTCGATGCGCCAACGCTGCAGGCAATATATATATATATATATATATATATATATATATATATATATATATATATATATATGTTCAACGTGGCAATTAAATTCGCTGGAAAAGAATAAATTGAGTCGTCTCGTTTGATGTCGTCACAAGATATCAATCGAGCGGAATTTCTTCTCCGCGTCCGATATGCAAATTATAATCGATCAAATTAATAAATTACAACCAGTTCTTTCACCACACTGGCCGCGCAGTTGGGAATACATCTTTCACGTCGCCGTATAGAAGGAAGTTGTTTGACGAACTCGAAGCGGTCGCAGAAATTTCATTGGGGCTGAAGAGACGCCCTGGATTTCCGATTATCACTTGTTCCGATCGATGGCACATGACCTGGCTGAATAGCACTTCCATTCTTATAAAGATGCCAAAAAAATGGGTCAACTCTTGAATAGCCGCAAAAGACATGTCAGTTTTCCAATGTGGAATTAAAAAGGCTGCCAAAAAGGTGGGAAAGAGTATTAGCTAGCGATGGACAATACTTTCAGTGACGCGTTCTTTTTACTGATTTTTTTTCCACGAAAAAAGAGCGAGAACTTATTCAACATCCCAATAATAATAATAATGATAAATTACAAAGAGAGAGAGAGGATCAAAAGTTCATTCGTGCATGTCCTGCGTCTCTGGTCGTTCGTGAGATCAAGCGAGAACAAGGAGGAAGAAAGATCGTTTTGGACCATGGTCTACAACGACCGTCCATAAAGTTTTGTGCGAGAGGCATCTCTCACCATCCTCAAGAT
>CAWVQM010000296.1:0-22311 GCA_963932345.1 Ophion ventricosus | reverse complement strand
AAAAAAAAATTCTATTAAATTTTTTTTTTTTTAAATTGTTGCATGTATCGGTAAAAACTTTTTTTTGGATTAAAGGTACACTCTTATAGAATAGAAAACCATTTTTTGTTGTTGCATATAAATGTATATTTATTTAACAATTTATAATCGTGTAAAGGCATGAAAAAACGCTTTCCAGGTAAACTAAAACGAAAAATTCAAAAAGATTATTAATCTGCATGAGTGTCACTATCGCGCGCACTAGAATTATTTTAAAATATTAATTTTTAGTTATACTTGCGCCCGAATTATGACGAAAAAAAAAAAACGTGTTTTTCGAACACTTGCAAAAAACAACGCTATTTCTTTATTTGACAATATAAAAGAATCATTCTAGTTCGGGCGATAGCGACACTCATACAGATTAAGAATCTTTTTGAATTTTTTGTTTCAGTTTACCTGGAAAGCGCAAATCATCAACGCCAGCGACATACTTTTTTTTAATCATGCCTTCACACGATTGTCAATTGTTAAATAAATATACATTTATATGCAACAAAAAAAAATGGGTTTTCTATTCTATACGAGTGTACCTTTAAGCGAAAAAAAAATATTCCGCATCTTTTCCTCAAAGATCCTCACATATTCACCTGGTACGGGCTTAATCTCTCCATTTAAGAGCTCATTCCATCCTATCTGCTTCTTTGTTTCATTACAGAGTTCATCCACTCTCTTCCTCATATCTCTACTTATCATTCTCCTAGATTTCTCACATTGCCCTATATGCTCTAAATTCTCTCTCTCTCTCCTTCTCGCACAGGCTAATGAGATTATAAGAATGTCTTAAGGCGGGCAACCACTTTAGATGCTTCGAAAAAACAATTTTTTTTATTTCATAAATCGTTAGCAAAATATCTTAAGGCCGGATCCTGAATTAGAAGGTCCAAAAAATCGATTTTTTTTATTGTTTAAATCTATTCCTGATGTATCTAAGAATGTCTAGACAAAGTTTTATAGCCCAATTCGAAATATTTCCAAAGATACAGCACTGAACGTAGTGGAGTGTCGAGCAGGTATACGGGCGCACGGGCAGTTAGGGCGCCCGTTTTCTCGAGTTTTCGTTTTTACGATTTTTCTAATTTGGCGTATCTGATTACAAAAAAACTAGAAGTCCAATCGAAACAAACCAAAGCTTGTTCGCTTCAGTATCGTTTTCTTTTCTATTTGGACTAAAAACATTGTCGAAAAAAAAATTCTTAACAATTTTTTTAGCAAGTTGAAATAATTTTTTTTTTTCACAAAAAGCACATTTTCTACTTCAAACCCGAAAAAACATTCAAATTTCAAAATTTTTTTCGTTTTTTTTTTAGTTCATATAGAAGAAAAATATGTCACAATTAAAATGGTTTTTGGTTTTTTTGTTTCAGATGAAAATTACGAGCTCCATTTGTCACGCCGCATGGAAACAGCAGTGGCACGAATGTGCATAAAAATCGGTTGCCTGTTGATATTTTTCTTTAAAAAAAATTGTTTTCTTATGTTCAGACATGTAATAAAATAATCTGAAAATTTCGCTAAACTTGCTTTTTTTTTTTACCCGAAAAAAATTCCTCAAAATATCGATTTTTCGAACCGGCTAATTCAGGATCCCGCCTTAAGAATACACCCTGAAAATTTCAAAACGATATTCGGATTCCTTCTAACGGTATGTATATAAATTACAAAGACACTCCGCTCGACTCCCAAGCGCGCTCAGGTTTCCACGCGCGGCCAGTTAAGTTGTTTGGGTTTGTTTGGATTTTCATAACCCGAACAAACCCAAACTCGACCGTTTGGCGATTAGCTCCGAAACATCTCCATTCTGGGTAGAAAATAATCGAGGTAGTGACATTTCTTGCTGCTATTTTATTCAATGAAGAAAATTCAGCCCTACTCGTGGTTATGAATGAACTACAAATCGTAGTTGGCAGGCAGAGCTACGGATATGCCGAGCAAATGGATCAGTTGCGCGTGGCTCGGCAAAATAGAAAAAGTTTATTGGAGACAAAAGAAGCTCGAAAAGCTCGTCAAGAGAAAATGCAAGCTTCAAATGAGTTGCATGAGGAAGAGGAAGGACTGCTGTATGGTGCTGGAATCGCTGATTAATCGGTAAGACACTTTATCATTTGATTAAACTCATTTGACTTTGAGTTTTACGTTTGTGAAACTTTAAACGTGTTTTTCTCGAAACGACATTTTTTCAATTTGCGGGAATCACAACTCAAAAACTAATTGATGGATCATGTTCAAATTTGGAACACGTTTACATAATATAATTTATTAAAACATGAACCTAAAGTTGGAAAGATTAGATTGTTTAAAACATATTTATTATTGCAAAATGCCGGGGAAAAAATGCTAAAAATCAATCATTTTTTTCAAACACGTTCCAACATTCAATTCACGATTTTTTTTTCAAAATTTAGGTTCATGTTCTTAAAAAACACCTCAAGAATGTATACAAATTTATTGGACTATATCAGATGCGAATTGCGAGCTGCACAATTCCCGCAAATCGACAACGACGATGAAGACGCGCCAAGGGACACAACGGATTACATCTTAATTAATGCATGAAATAACTTGAAAAAATTACCAGAGATGTATGAAAATATGAATAAATTATTGTCAGAGTTGCACAAATTTCCGTTATTTTTCACAATAAAAAAAAATCCAAAAAATCATCTAATTTTCGGTCTCCTAAAGTGGTTTCTCGCCTTGACGCAGTATTGTCATCCAGAAATTTAATAAAATCGGTCTTTTTTTATTGATCTTATTATTCTGCAGACCTTTCTGAATACGTCTTTGAAAACTGTTTAATGATACTCATAGAATGAACCGAGTTATAAAAATTATAAGGAGTACGCTTTCCATGCGTTTTTTCTCAAAATTATGTTTTTTCAATCGGCAACCACGATATCTCGATAATCAATTGGCCGATTGAGCTCAGATTTGGCATACACCTTCAGTATACTATTTTTCGACCTTGGTAGCATAATTGAATCGAAAAGATATTTTTATTTTTATATAACTCGTAGAATGGTTAGAAAAATAGGAATAAAATTGTTAATGAAAGTTTATCATGCCGCCATTTTGTAATTTTTTGCTAAATCTGGTACCAAACATCACAACACTCATACAGATTAAGAATATATTTAGTTTTTTTCTTTCACATTCATACAACGTCCACAAAACTGGTCGCCAATTGGGGGCGTTTTCCGCGCCCCGTTGTGAACAAACGTACAAAAGTGCATGATAATATATATTTCTTGTTTTTATAGTTTGTGCATATTCTTGGAGGATCAATGAACAAGTGTAAAAAAATTCAGAAAGACAACCGAAACGGTTTAACATTTATTCCATTCGAAAAATCACCTCCAAAACAGCGCTCTAGACAACAGTACTGCCTTGAACGATATAAAAAAAGTATTATTCTTTTCAATCTTCAAAAACCATGTTTTTCCACAATAACCTTGGTTATTATCCTCGGTCCTTACTACGACACAACCCTGAAAACCCATCCCCGTGCACATGACCGAAGTTTTCAAAAATTCTAGTCACATATATTAGATGAAGTAAAAAGTTCTGAGCGTTTTTTCGCTTTATTTCGACGATGAAATTAACATAGTTAGGATTATCCGATTTAGATCAAATATGCGCCGTTTTGTTCAATAACTTTTGTCCATTTTGAAGGCAATTTCATAATTCCGCGATTGAAGAAGTCCTCGTCCCTATTGGTAAAAAACTTGACCAGCTCATTTTCACAAGCATCTCTTGAGGCCAGTTTTGTACCATCAAGAAAATTTCGCAAATGCTTGAAAAGGTGATAATCGCTTGGTGCCAGGTCTGGACTATACAGCGGGTGCGATAGAACCTCCCATCCAAGCTCTCGGAGTTTCTGGCGCGTCGTTAAAGATGTGTGCGGCCTGGCGTTGTCTTGATGGAATACAACACCCTTCCTATTGGCCAATTATGGCCGCTGCTGGTCGAGAGCCTGCTTCAATCTGATCAGTTATTGACAGTAGTCCGACTTGAGTGTTTGGCCCGATGGGAGCAGCTCATAGTGGATGATTCCCTTCCAATCCCACCAAACACACAGCAAGACCCTCTTGGCCGTTAATCCGGGCTTGGCGATCGTTTGGGCCGGCTCACCGCGATTGGACCACGATCTTTTTCGGCTGTTGTTCTCGTATGTGACCCATTTTTCATTGCCAGTCACCATCCGCTTCAAAAATGAGTCGATTTCGTTACGTTTCAGCAAAGAATCGCAGGCATCAATTCGTTCCAAAAGGTTCTTTTGCGTCAATGCGACCAGCCTTATGCAAATGGTTCCAAAGGGTTTTCTGGCTAATCTACAGTTTCTGGGCAATGGAATAAGTGCTCACATGCCGGTCCGACTCGACGATTTCCATGATTTTATCGACATTTTCGACGATTGGCCTACCAGAGCGTGCCTCATCTTCGACGTCCATATCACCAGAACGGAATCGTTGGAACCACCGCTTTGCTGTTGCATTCGATACTGTATTAGGTCCATAAGCAGCACAAATTTTTTTGGCCGCCTGCTCCGCCTCTTCACCTTGATCGTAGTGGTACTGAAGAATGTATAGAATTTTCTCTTTTTTTACCTCCATCTTGGAACGCTGTAACACACAACAGGCTTCACCAAACACAAAACTGCCAAAGAACTTTTTTTGAAGCGTAATGTCACCTTTAAATCGCCGTATAGTATGACTCGATTGCGATGTATACATCGTGAGATATGGCTCACTAAAGTTTTTTGAACTTTTTACTTCACCCTGAACACTGAACTTTTTACTTCACCCAATATATATGACATGTGGCAAACCTCACCGAAATCGTTAAGAAAAATGTCCCTCATTGTTTGCACAGCCATAAGAAAACTTCGTCACCCCCACGAAAAACATTTCCACATTGAATTATCGAGGAAAAAAAAATGAAAATAACGCAGGGGGGTTGTTCAAGACGAGGAGAATGGCTATTACTTCAAGGGGAAGCTAAAACAATAAATACAGTGCCGAGGTATGTTGTATCGCAATGTAGCCAGACCCCCTATACAGAATTAAAAGATACTCTAGGATCTTTCGAATTTCGTCGCTCTGCTGTTAGAGCTCAATGGGAAACTTTAAGCCCCTCTGGTTGCCATCGAGGATACGATACGCTGCAAAAGCGAAGAGATAGAGAGAGAGAGAGAAAGAGAGAGAGAGGGAGAGAGAGAGAGAGAGAGAGAGAGAGAGAGAGAGAAGAGAAAGAGGGAAAAAAGAGGAGACAAGGCAGCGGGATTGAAACGAAAAAAAATGAAGGAAAAAAAGAACATTACAAGCAACGTATGTGCCTTTCGCCTCTGGCTCGTTTCGCCTTAACCTCCTCTCGGCTCTCGCACACTCTCTACTCCTCCTGCTGCGACCAGAGGGTCACACGAAGCCTCCGCTTATAATAGTAATATTACTATTATTTCCTCTTTGCTCTCTCCGAAGAGAGAGAGCGAGAGAGAGAGAGAGAGCGAGAGAGAGAGAGAGAGAGAGAGAGAGAAACGTTCTGTATCACGATTAAACTTCAACGCCCCCCTGCTCGAGACCATAAAACTCGTATTCCATTCCTGCCAAGTTAAAAGAGCGCATGGAACGGAGGGGTGGCCCCCCCGGGGGGGGGGGGGGCGGAGACGAAACAAAAAATAGTTTCACTTTCAAGATGTCTTCTTAACGTCATCTACTACTCGGGGTGTAAGTTACCTTTTTTTGGTTTTAATTCGTTCCTCAATTTGTAAAGTGCTGGACCATGATTTATTTGAAGATAACGAGGAAAAGGATTCAAGTGAAACGTTCACCTCGGTCTCCATTCATTCAAGGGGGCCTGCGTAAACGTAAAGTTTCGAAAATATGATATCTTTTTTTGGTGTTCATTTTAAAGACTAGGATCTTTTTGGCTAGGTTTAATTTGCCGTAGAGATTTTGGAAATTCGAAAAATTTGAAGAGTCGAAACGACTGAGGGACAACGAACCACCCCATGTGTATTGAACCAACCACGAACGTGTAGTGTAGATGAAAGCTGTAAAGAGTGACGACTTATTATTTAATTTATTTAATGGGTAAATTTAATATTAAATTTAAATTTAATTTTAATTAAATTAAATTAAATTTAAATTTTATATTATATTAAATTTAAATTTTATATTAAATTCAATTAAAATTTAATATCAATATTAAATTAAATTTGTAGATCACTGTCTTGCAAAAAAATAATCCAAGTTATTATACATATGAGTATTATATCTTTCCTATTACGATTTCGTAGAAAAAAAAAACACAAAGCTTTTTTGCATCTTAACGTAACATTGTCAAAAAACTACCAAAGTTTGTTTCGACAGCGATATAGAAAATTAAATTTTGTCAAAATTTAAAAAACGAATGAAACGATTTTATGACACAACATTTGATAAAATGTACATTGTCATTTCTTAACGGTAATTAATTTAACAATTTCCAGCAGAAGTGCTAAATTTTTCACTTTGCGTTGAGAATTATAGAGCCCATACGGCTATTCATTGAAAAGAAGTTAGAATAGAGCATCAGTGAATAAACCCGTTTAATTCTGACCTATTATTACGAATTTATTTTAAAAATTTGCAAGAAAATCAAAGATTTATTTTATCTTAAATTTGAAAAAAAAAAGTATTACTTTTTTTTCAATTACCCTCAAAGCTCATAAAAACTTTTGTTTTCGCCTTTAGAACGCTTACCCTCAAAACTCATAGAAACTTTTGTTTTCGCCTTTACAACGCTTACCATCAAAATTCATAAAAATTCTTGTTTTCGCCTTTAGAACACTTTCTACGCACAGCCGTATCGTAACTAAGTTGCGTGGTCTACAAGTCGCACAAAGTAGACGAATTTCTTGTGGTATCAAATTTCGACATTAAACTAAAAAATTGGTTTAATAACATCTGCTATTTATTTGCTAATTTATAGTGATTCGAGTTATCGACAATTTATATTCTAGACTTATTTTAGAGAGTTTTGATGCCAAAATCGAAATGCTTGTGGACGGTTGAAATTTATATCGCCGAGAGATTAATTTAGGATGCATTAAGGAGGTACAATCATGGGGTCAAATCCAAATTTCGAGCCTGAAATTTTTATATGATGTTGACGAATACGTTATACACCATTTGGAAAAATTTGAGCTATATTGACCATCCAGTTTTTTCGTAATAAAATTGCAAAGTCGAGCATTTTGAGCTAGTGAAGCACGTCGTCTTATGGAGACGGTCAACCGGAAGTGCGTTAATCACGGTTTTGCTACTCACGTATCCAACTAAGGTCGTTGGAAAAATGAAATTTGATAAATTAGACATAATAGATATTGTAAAAAATCGAAAAATCGCACTTCACCGTGTAGTTCAAGCACTACACTATAAAACAGTTTCAACTTCCGGTTGAATATTATCATAATGACGAAATAGTACCCATAGACTTGCCAACGTCGGGCGTAACAGCTGATTCGTTTGGCGAACATAACCTAGCTCTGTAGTGACAGTTTTCGTTGTCGCCGGCTAGCGACAGCCAATCGCATGCACGATCAGAAGAAAGGGAGCCTCTTATTGGCTGTTGCTAGGTAACGACAACGAAAACGGTCGATACAGAGTTTCAGAATCTCGGTACTGCTTGGAAATCGTCGTGAAGACTCCAGACTCGTTGAGGATATAATTTTTCAGTTCGGATTACTAAATATGCAATAAATAAAATATTTGCCACAAATTTGGCACTTTGGGATCGACAATACGAATATTCAACATAAGTTAACATAAATCAGAACACCCGTGGGGTGACATAAATTTAGTCTCTTTGTTGACCCTGAGGGAGTAGTCGTACCTCCTTAGCTGTTCAAATCAATCGATTTCACAACATAGTTTTGAAGATTTTTCATGTTCAAGTTGGACCTTTATCCATTTGGTAATACAGTAGAGCGTCAATTATCCGAATCAATTGGGACCGGGCGCCTTTCGGATAATCGAAAATTCGGATAACCGAACAGCAGTATTCCATGGGCGAAAAAAAAACGTTGATTCTTTCAATATGATAATATATATATATATATATATATATATATATATATATATATATATATATAATATATAATATATATTTATATCTAGCGTTTTCCGCTAGATGTCTTTAGTGAGCCATATCTCACGATGTATACATAGCATCGGGTCATACTATACGGCGATTAAAAGGTGACATTACGCTTCAAAAAAAGTTCTTTGACAGTTTTGTGTTTGGTGAAGCCAGTTGTGTGTTACAGCGTTCCAAAATGGAGGTAAAAAAAAGAGAAAATTCGATATATTCTTCAGTACCACTACGACCAAGGTGAAAAAGCGGAACAGGCGGCCAACAAAATTTGTGCTGTTTATGGACCCAATACAGTATCGAATGCAACAGCAAAGCGGTGGTTCCAACGATTCCATCTGGTAATATGGACGTCGAAGATGAGGCACGCTCTGGCAGGCCAATCGTCGAAAATGTCGATAAAATCATGGAAATCTTCGAGTCTGACCGGCATGTGAGCACTTATTCCATTGCCCAGGAACTGAAGATTAGCCAGAAAACCGTTTGGAACCATTTGCATAAGGCTGGTCTCAAGAAGAAGCTCGTTGTATGGGTGCCACACGAATTGACGCAAAAGAACCTTTTGGACCGAATTGATGCCTGCGATTCTTTGCTGAAACGTAACGAAATCGACCCATTTTTGAAGCGGATGGTGACAGACGATGAAAAATGGGTCACATACGAGAACAACAGCCGAAAAAGATCGTGGTCCAATCGCGGTGAGCCGGCCCAAATTATCGCCAAGCCCGGATTAACGGCCAAGAAGGTTTTGCTGTGTGTTTGGTGGGATTGGAAGGGAATCGTCCACTATGAGCTGCTCCCTTCGGGCCAAACACTCAATTCGGACCTCTACTGTCAACAACTGAGCAAATTGAAGCAGGCGATCGACCAGAAGAGGCCAGAATTGGCCAATAGGAAGAGTGTTGTGTTCCATCAAACAACGCACGGCCGCACACATATTTAACCACGCGCCAGAAGCTCCGAGAGCTTGGATGGGAGGTTCTATCGCAACCCGCCGTATAGTCCAGACCTGGCACCAAGCGATTATCACCTTTTCAAGCATTTGCAAAATTTTCTTGATGGTACAAAACTGGCCTCAAGAGAGGCTTGTGAAAATGAGATGGTCAAGTTTTTTACCAATAGGAACGAGGACTTCTTCAATCGCGGAATTATGAAATTGCCTTCGAAATGGACAAAAGTTATCGAACAAAACGGCGCATATTTGATCTAAATCGGATAATCCTATGTTAATTTCATCGTCGAAATAAAGCGAAAAAACGCTCAGAACTTTTTACTTCATCTAATATAACCTGGAGCCGACGATACTTCAGCGAAAGTCAGTCGTGCCAATGACAATAAACGCCGCTCTTGCAAAGTCTCATTTTTTCTCAAATTAAATTGCAACATATTCATATTTAATTGAGAAAAAATGCGTATTAATATCATTTCCCGACTTAGAAATATTTTTCAACAATATTATGAGTTGGTAATTGCCCAATAATAATTAATTTTTACATGAAATTTTATTCCCAAGAAGTTGGCAGCCTGCCAAAAACTGTATTTTTCATCCCTAGTCGTGCAACTAAAAAACCGATATCCAAAGTTCTTAAACTGAGAAATTGGTTTCAACGACACAAGTGATTTTTCTGCTAATTTATGATTCGGATTTTTATCGAAAATTTTTACATACAAATATAAATCAGCTTTCGTCCATTCACTGGTCGGTGTAACTTGCAATTCGCGGACAGTGCTTCGCGAAAATTCGCAAGTTTTCTGGCATACTCGGTTGACGATTTAGAAGCAGGCGCGATGAGAAAAAAATAAAAAGCGTGTTTCTCGAGATCACGTGACTCTCGTGTTTCTTAAATTTGTTTTTTTTCCTTCTTTCGGCGTTGTGGGCAAAAATTTGCGAGGCAACATTTATTTTCACGCTCTCCCGCGAATCACAAAGCCACCGTACACACTGCCTTCGTCTTTCTCTCCCACTCTTTCTCGCGCTCACACTCTCTCTCTCTCTCTCTCTCTCTCTCTCTCTCTCTCTCTCTCTCTCTCTCTCTCTCTCTCCCTCTCTATCGCTCGTGTATCGTACGACGTTGCCAAGTGTAGCGAGCGCGAGATGGCGCGAGCGATGCTTTTGCGTAGCACATATACGAGTGCGACGGGGCTCGCCGCCGATGCTTGGTTCGCGAGTGGTGGGGATTGGCCGCATAGCGGGGGAAGTTAGATGGTCGATGCGCGCGTGCGCAGTACGGGACGAGCTACCGGTAAGCGGCGCGTTCTTATTGGCCCGAGCCGTTGGCGCCTCCTTTCCCGCATCAAAACACAGGCTCCTACACACTCTCACACACACACACACACGCATACACGCAGCGCTGGCTCAACACGCGAGGAAGCTGTTTTGGCCTCTCTAGCCGGTACTCGAAGAGCTCAGCAATCGTCAGTCACATCTCGGACACCTTTCTGGTAACATCCTACAGTCGCGACGAGCTTGTCGGAGTTTGCCGGAGACCGTACACAGAAAGGAAAAGAGTTGTTACACTCGCGGTAGCGATAAACTCTCAACGCAAAAAAAAAAAAAACAAAAAAAAAAACAATACACAAAAATCACTCGAGACGCGCGATAGATCGTGTTCGATTTACCGCCGAGTCGCGAAACGTGACTACGAAATTCGCGCGCGCGCGAAACAGTGCCAAAGTTTTCGAAATCGCCCGTTGTAACGCGTCGAAAATAAAGAAACGCGCCAACGACGAGAGTCGAGCACACACTTTCAACAATTGTAAAAAATAAAACAAGAAAAACAACGAAGAAAAAAATAATTGATACATATTGACGTTTTTTTTTTTTCGTTGTTAACGATCATCGGGGAACTTTTATATCTCTCCGATATTTTTTGTTGTTGCCCCCCCTCGCACGTGCGCGGTATCGTCCTCGGAAGTGGCAGTTTTTGTTTTTCTGGTGTTTCGCGAGTTCACGAATCGCGACGTTTTTTTTTTTTTTTCTTTCTTCACTCCGTTTATTATTATCGTCGTGTATACGGCTTGTAGCCTGATCAATCGCGACTCGAGTCCTTCGACGTTCCTTTCTCAGCGTCAGAAGTTTCACCCTCCCCCGACCCCTTCCTCCCTCTCTAAGGAGAATCGGTATAACGGTGCGACGAAGACGAAGACGACGAGAGAGAGAGAGAGAAAGATAGAGGCGAAGCCAGTGCGAGACCAATCTACGGGACCGTAAAACGTGTGCGTACTTGCGAAACGCCGAACAAAAGAGTGAAGAAAATTTTACGTACAGTGCTTTTTCAACCCCCTCACCTTGTTCGGGGAGACGCGCTTTTTCGTCCAACAGTTCAAGTGCAACGTTCTTTTTGCGACGACAAAAATTGATACATTTTTTTTTTTAATCATGTCTACCGCCGTTATGAGCAGTCCCAACTTCGAGTGCAACGAGCATCTTTTTAAGGTAACAATATTTACGCCAATATTACATGAATTAATTAGGATTAATGTGAATTACGATGTAGGGTAGAAAAATATTCTTAGGCCAATAATAATTATGCCACAAGATAAAAGTGATAATAATAATAATAATCACGACGAATGATAATTGTCCTGAGGCAACAAATATCCCTTAAGGCATTATTACTATTTCCGGTATCGTTCTTTATCAAAGTATCGCCTTTTTTTTAAATTCATTATTATTAGCTTGTACGATCGATAGTGAAAAAAATTCAAATTTCTTCGACATCTTAGATTCTTCCATAGCGGTTGAGATATCTTTATTTAACAATTATTATTATTATTATTATTATTATTACAGAGTAATTATAATAATAATTGGTCCTCCACAATGAAAAATAATTATTTCGCTATTTCGCTGTTAATATTATTATTATTGTTTATTATTCACTCCGTGATATCGATGGTGGCAAAGAAATCCAAAAATTATTCAAATATGCCATAGTTACAATTTTTCTTTCCATTTGAAAATAAACAGTTCACCTTTTATTATTACTGTTATTATTCTGTGATATCGATGGTGGAAAAAAAAAATCGCGTCAATACACCGCATTTGGTTATAGTAGCCGCGACTTTTTTTTTATTCACTCGAAAAAGAATTACTCCACTTCGTCCACTTATGCTTACTATTATCATTCACCACTGCTTGATGTCGATGGTGAAAAAAAAAAAAAAAAAAAAGTTGAAAAATCTTTTATACGCTACACCGTAATTTTTTCTGTATTTTTGTCAATTACCAAATCATATCTCGCCGTTCGCGTCCTAGAGTCTAAAAATAGTCACGTGGAATAATCTGGCCGAAGTGATTTTTCGCGTAAAAACGAGCCGCGTACGAAATAACTCCGAAATGTGTTTGGCGTTTGCAGCGCCGCTTTCAATACTATTCAATAAACAATATGTGAATATACATATAGTCAATTCAGCGTTAAAATTTTCCGGGATTTCTTAAAGAGTTGGACACGATAATCCTGTGCTGTATGTGTTTGCACGGCGAAGGCTATAAGACAAAGTACGAAAACGAACGTACTACGTATGTGCCCCTCCTCTCTCTCTCTCTCTCCCCCACATGTACACATCGAAAAGAAAAACATTCGTGTGGGCATTCTGCTTCGTATACTTTGTATAAATACGAAACCGACTACTATGTACGTGTACGTAGAGGATCATTATATGTGTATACATATTATACACATGAGGCAAGCGTGAACATCAAATATACGTGAACGTCCATCATAAACAGAGTGACTCTCACCTTAGGATACTTTTATCATCGAAACGGTGCTGCTCACTCTCGCCTTTCTTTCGTTCGAGCCTCGTCGTCGTGGTTTTCTCCTTCGTATTTCTCTCTCTCTCTCTCTCTCTCTCTCTCTCTCTCTCTCTCTCTCTTTCTGCCTGTTACTTGTTGCTTCGGGAGTGCTAGCGCAATTTCACGTCGCGACGAGACACCCGCTCACTTTCATTTTGTCCTGTTTTTTTTTCTTCCATTTGATCGCACATCTTCAATTTGGAATTATCAAGTTGCGGATTCGGACCGTTATATGGTGCATTTAACAGAAATAGAGAGGGAGTGAGAGAGAGGGCGCGAGAGGGAGAGGGAGGGAGGAAGAGAGAGAGAGAGATGCGATTTTGAAGACATTCGACCTTAAGAGGTAGTACTCTCGCCACAGTCACGTTGAAAAGTTTATTCTCCGCTCAATCGAAGAAAGCTTCGAAATATTGCGAAATATCCTTACAATGTAACCTACATTGTAAGGATATTTCGCAATATTTCGGGTACATCTTATCGGGATGAAAAAACTTATAATAACGAAAACGCCTAATGTAATGTTTACCTAACCCTCACTTTTGTATCGGACTATCCTATTCCGGCTACTAATACGTAGATACTCTGCGTATACGCATATCCAGACGCACAACTGTAATCTAGTTCAAGTCTGCTCCAGTCGCTTCGTGGCGCTAGCGTCGCTAGACATTGCTCAATTTAAATCGCTATATCTCTGAAACTCGACGGTCAAAGTTCATGATTTTTTTTACCCACTTCGTCACACGTTCCTCTGTAATTGAATTTTTTTTTTTTTTTAATCTATAGAAAAGTTTCGAACTTATTGCGTGAAGTGTGAAATTTTCCACTGCTCCCCATAAGAACACGTGTAAAAGCGTGAAATCTTCGATTGTCAATATCTCGAATATACAACGGGGAAGCCTTTTGAAATTTCGCAAATAATTTAATAGAGTCCTGAATGGGTGCTCAAAATAAAATTAAAAAATCTATAGAAAAATGCCTTGTCGAGACTACTACCTTAAGGATCGTCCTCATAATAGCCAATTGTTCCCATACTCAACATTACATAGATATAACGGGTTGCACGGAGAGAATTAAATGTTAAAAATTACCGTGCAGTAACGGTAACCAGATGACAACCCTGAAACTTCGCTTATTATTACTGAGTAAAGCACAGATTTTCACGAAAATAAAATAAAATTTCTTCTCCAGATAGAAAATTTTACCACACGGAGAGAATTAAAAAGTAATTTTTGTCGTGAATTTCACGGTAAAAATTACCGTGATATATTTCAATGTGGTGACAAGTGAGAAAAGCATAATAATTCGTATGCGACAAGTTTTTTTTAACTCGCGTTACAGAAAATTTCAACTCCGTAGCTAAAATTTTACTATACAAGAAGGGTAGCGCGCACGATAATTTTTACCGAGAGCACAATACATTTTCCTATAACACTCATTAAATTTTATAATAAATCTTAAAATAACTGTTATAAAGACGATACTTTTTCATAGACATTTTTGAAAGGCATAAAATAATAAAATGCAGAGTAAAATTTCGCTGATATTATATATTTTTTAAATTTAAGTTTTGCGTATTTTGTTACATATCAAAATTTACTAGAAAATCTGGTAAAATTTTCTATCTGAAGAAGAAATTTTATTTTATTTTCGTGAAAATCTGTGTTTTACTCAGTAATAATAAGCGAAGTTTCAGGGTTGTCATCTGGTTACCGTTACTGCACGGTAATTTTTAACATTTAATTCTCTCCGTGCAGATTTTCTAGTAAATTTTGATGTGTGACAAAATACGCAAAACTTAAATTTAAAAAATATATAATATCAGCGAAATTTTACTGTGCATTTTATTATTTTTTGCCTCTCGAAAAATGTCTATAAAAAAGTATCGTCTTTATAACAGTTATTTTAAGATTTATTATAAAATTTAATGAGTTTTATAGGAAAATGTATTGTGCTCTCGGTAAAAATTATCGCGCGCGCTACCCTTCTTGTATAGTAAAATTTTTGCTACGTATTTGAAATTTTCTGTAACGCGAGTTAAAAAAAAACTTGTCGCATACGAATTATTATGCTTTTCTCACTTGTCACCACATTGAAATATATCACGGTAATTTTTACCGTGAAATTCACGACAAAAATTACTTTTTAATTCTCTCCGTGTGGAAATTCCCTTTTCGCGCACATACACACACACATATATATATATATATATATATATATATGTGCGTGTCTATATTTGTACGTGCAGTGTGCGATACGTTGTCTGTTGAGAGTGGCACGGTATGGTACGAGAGACCCGCGAGCTCAAAACCGTAACTCTGCCGTGCATCTTCTTCGGTTAAAGTGAGGATCGTGCGATCTCTTTGTGTTTCATCAACGAGCTAATATGAAATAACACTTATATCGCAATAATTGTAATGACAAAATGTGAAATTCGATGCATGCACGACGCGTTCTTCTTTATTTCTGATTATTTTATCCACATTGCGATTAGTAAGAAAGAACGATTAAAAAAAAAAACATAAAAAAACGTCCTCGAAAGAATTGACATGCCTATCTCGATCGATATGATAATGATGCATGATGTTGAAGTTGGCAACGTTGGAACGCAACGAAAGTTAATACACCCCCCCCCCCCCCCCCCCCCCCCTCCCCATGGCTCACATATTTTTGCTGTCTTAGGGTATGAAAATCACCCAAACTGTTTTTTTTTCCTCACAAGGGATCCACGATCTCGAATTATAAAAAAATGTAGTAATTGTTATAAAAATGAAGGAATAAAAAAAACTGTCGTTGTATTCCAACGATGCAAATGTCAATGTCATAATATTGAAGTAAAAGAAATAAGAACTGCTCGAAGTCTGGAGAATTGTTTTTGGAGCAACCGCTAGAGACAAGATTGTTCTGTGCAGTCGATGAAACATCGCGCATGACGTTGAAGTTTCCATCGTTGGAACGCAACGATTTTTTCGTCAATTTTTTCATTTGTTTTTTTTATGCTTATCCAAAGCCTTCTTTTTTTTTGCCAACTGAGATCGCAAATCTCATAAGAATACGTAAACACTATAGGATAATTTTTCAGAGGAAAGAAAAAGATTTGAACAATTAAAAAGAATCGATTTTCGTTGCATTCCAACGATGGAAACTTTAGCACCATCATCGCGCTATATAATGTTGGAAACAATCATGAATGAGAATAATAATAATAATAATAATAATAATAATAATAATAATAATAATGGAACAAGTTGGGCACGTTGAAGAGGGAAGCACCCTGTACGATGGAACAGATAATAAAAAAAAATAAACAAATCATATGTAATAATATATAATAATCATAATTTCTATTGTTGGTGCTGCTTTTGTTGTTGTTATTATTATTATAGACAGTAAGCCCAAGTCTTCGTTTGAAATTCTGCTTTCGTGATTTTAACACTGCTCGCGAATTAACGCGAAGACCTACATGGAAAAAAAAAACATGACAGCCAAACGACGGTTGGACGTGAAGATAAAATAATTTCGAAAACTCAAAAGAGAAACAATGCACGAAGAATTAACAATTAACTATAAATATTTAGGTGCACAAGAGAAGCGTGTGTTCTCGCTCTCGAAAGTTACGGAGCGTATCGAGTGGAACGTTCTCGTGTTCAAGTCTTCTGTCGGACCCTGACTTCCCTCACCCCTCTCCAGCGTAAATATATATATATATACACACACACACACACACACATGCGTCATATCGTCATATCTGCGTCAAACGCGAATTATTCCGTCGCAGTTTTTTTTTTTTTTCAAAGATAACAAACACAAAACAGATAGAATTAACGAGGGAGTGAAAAAAAGTGAAACACCTGTGCGGAAAATTGGCAGGGTATACCTAATACACGGAGAGAATTAAATGTTAAAAATTACCGTGCAGTAACGGTAATCAGATGACAAACCTGAAACTTCGCTTATTATTACTGAGTAAAACACAGATTTTCACGAAAATAAAATAAAATTTCTTCTTCAGATAGAACATTTTACCAGATTTTCTAGTAAATTTTCATGTGTAACAAAATACGCAAAACTTAAATTTAAAAAATAATATCAGCGAAATTTTACTGTGCATTTTATTATTTTATGCCTTTCAAAAATGTCTATAAAAAACGTATCGTTTTTATAACAGTTATTTTAAAATTTATTATAAAATTTAATGAGTGTTATAGGAAAATGTATTGTGCTCTCGGTAAAAATTATCGTGCGCGCTACCCTTCTTGTATAGTAAAATTTTAGCTACGTATTAGAAATTTTCTGTAACGCGAGTTAAAAAAAAAAACTTGTCGCATACGAATTATTATGCTTTTCTCACTTGTCACCACATTGAAATATATCACGGTAATTTTTATCGTGAAATTCACGACAAAAATTACTTTTTAATGCTCTCCGTGTACAATTCGGGGCCTCCAAGGGATTATTTGTGGATTCCATAGTAGGATTTTCCGTAAAAGAGCTGGACCGGGCCCCTTATTAGGGAATGGTAAGGTAGGTAGGTTGTCTAAAACTATGGTCCAAGCACGGAGACCAAGTAAAAGCCTTCAAGGGGTGTATTTGTAGATTCCCTAGTAGCGATTTTCCCAATACTACTACACTTTGCTATTATATGAGCAAATCCGTACAAATTGCTTGACTAAAGAATCGATTATGGGCCTGCATAAACCTGAGGCGGCTAAAAGTAAGATTACGTTTAAGAATTTTTTGTGTGTAAAAAACTGAATTTTATTGAACAACCATGATATACATTTTTAAGTATGACATTTTATCTACATTGTGTGAAAATTTTATTTAAAAATTTCAAACGATAAAAAAGTTACAGTCGTTGTCCTGGGACGTGTTTTTGTTGACAGCGTTTGCGGTACCAGACGTGCCTCTGCAATTTTTTATCAAAAAAAAAAATATTTGTTTCTCAAAGTAGATAGATAAAATTAGTACTTATCGAGGCGAAATTTAACAATGTAATTTTTTTCGGGTCATGGCAGTCACTGGAATAAAACGGGCGATTTTTCGCCTCAAAATTGTTCAGTACTCATGATGAAAAAAAAAAAAAAAAAAACTATGCCAGGTATCGAAATAACGGCTCGATAAGTACTAGATTATAGTGTGAAGCATAACTGTGCAAAACTTGATCCCGATCGGTCCAGTAGTTGCGGAGATATTTCTGGTGCCGATTTTGGAAACACTGTTTCGAGTAAAACGCGTTTAAAGTTTTGAGTACACTTTGCACTGAAATAACTGGTTTGTTTTAAACTTACATGAAATCGTCGATTCCTGGGCCATATGACGGATCTTCCTTGGATGTTGACGCTTCCATTGGATCTTTTTTTTTTTTTTTGCTGTGTCAATCTCATTCATAGTCAAACTCTTAGTCAAACAGATGACAAAGGCCGCGTCTACGTGCGCCCCAAGCGTTAATCGTTGCTCACCCGGTCAGTTACAAAACGCTATAACTTCGTCATTATTGCGAATTTCCTTATAAAATTTTCAGGCTAGACACTCAAAGGACAGTACTTTCGAATGAGCACCTTTTTGAAAAATCGATTTTTTTCACCTACCCAGGTGTATGTGAGCCCTTAAATACAATAATTAAACTATACGTTTAGTAGACGAGCCGTGATGCCTTGAACCGACACGCATGCAGTGCGTTCATTGGAACAACGCAGGATCAAACGTGTAAAAATTTGCGACAGAATTCTCAAACGTATCGAAACAACACATTTCTTTTTCACAATGCACACACGCACGTACGCATATGGCTGCAATAATTTGTTGTGAGGCACCGTTGTGGCAATTTTATAGGCCCTGGTTATTTTGCCTTCAATGGCCCTCGGTAGCAAAATGTGACCGACCACTAATCGTCCATGTGAGACTTCCAGACTAGGGACTTAATAAAAGTTAAGGAAAATTAAGATGGGCCCGAACATAATTTTCGCACGAGCAGCCGCGAATTGAATACTTTACGCGCAAAGGACAAACGTGAATAGTTGATTGTACGAAAGTGAGAGGGGTTATTTTCCGGTACAGGGTTTTCTTGGACATGAGAAACTTTTGGAATAGATTTTTTCGGCTTTGATTGGATTCATTGTTGTAGACGGAGGGAACGTCTAGTTTAAACGAAGAAAGACAGAGGATGCGTAATGGCGAGGCGCGGAGGAGGAGGGCTGTAGGCACCGGACGAAAAACCGTGTCTCATAAGTGGCAAGAGTCACTTATGAGACGTCACGGTGCATGACGACGAGGAGTCTACGATGAAGACGTCACAAGTGTACCGAGAATAAACGACCTACGCTAAGAATCGCGGAACGAAACCGCGGACTGCGACCCTTGGGCGGATGGATGGATACACATATATCTATTTTTGGATCGGGACACACGCGGAGATAAAGCGTCGGTCGAGGCCTTTGCGCAAAACTCGCGCTAATTGCGTTTCATTGATTCCTCGTAGTTTTTTTTTTTTTTTTTTTTTTTTCCTCGAGCCTGTTTTCGAAATGTTGGCGAATTATGGGACTAATTTTGTCGTAGTGCCTTTTAATCGAGGCGAGAGGAGTACACAGTGACATGGGAACGATACGAAAACGATTTTTGAAGAAGGGTCCATTTTGCCCCACATGTCGTAAATACGCTTAGATGCGATTTTTTTTCAACGTTTTTCCTCTAGTTCGATATTTGAAAGGTTTTTCTGGTTAATTTTGAGCTAATTGCAACAAGGGTTCTTTGTTTTTTTTTCGTAGAGACACAATTTTCTGGGAAGGTGGAGCATTTGGCGAGCTGTTGACGCATTTGGCAGGCGGAGACAATTGCGACTCGATTCGGGAATCATTTACTCTCGTGTCGCTGCCTCTCTCTCTCTCTCTCTCTCTCTCTCTCTCTCTCTCTCTCTCTTTCTCTCTCTTTCTCTCTCTTTCATTTCCGTCTGACTTTTTTTTTGTCCCCGTACACGATATCCGGCGTGTCTCCTCCTACTGAGAAGAACCCACTCGTCATTTCCCGCCTTAGTATTCAGCGACGAGAAACTCGGCGACACTCACTCTCGGAGCTCCCCGCGCGAACTCTGCGCTATAATGCACTTGACCCGCCCGAAAACTCATTTCAACGAAGACGAAATGCATATATTATCCTTATTGTGATCGCATTTTTATTCTGTCACGCGTACCTTTCTGCCTGATTTCGGACAAGGAAAAACAAAAGTTGCGGAATCCTCTTGAGCCTTGTTATTTTATGCTTGGATATTTGTTCTCACTTAGTGTTTCACGAAATGAAAATACGCGAGAGAATATGAAAATGATCGCGAGTTTTCCTACAAAAAAAAAAAAGAAACGAAAAAAAATTCATATTCAAAAGATTTCGGAGTAAAAAAAAGGGTTTCTGCAAGGAATCGTCAACGATGAGCGCGGAGCGAGCGACGGTTACGCTTTTTAGACACGTTTCATTGTCGCCCTAGGATGCGGGGTAATATGGCCCTCCCCCTAGGCCGTACGGTAATGTTCGACGTTATTGCTCGAGCGCGCGGTCGAACGTAAAATATTCTCGTCGGGTTTACGAACCGTTCGCGTTTTGTCCGGTTCAAAGAACAACTCGATCGCCGTCGAAGTGAATATTTTCGCAGACTGGTCCATTTTACCCCACGAGCAAGCACGACAAGCTGGTTCTTGTACTTTAGGAGATCTTTTTTTTTTTGCTAAAAAAGTATTGTGCCACGGAGGCGAACGAGCCAATAATTCCGAGTGGTCCATCTTGCCCCACACTTTTTTTCTTATCTTCCCTATTTCTTTACACCTATTACTGTGACATTAACAGCTGGTAGTACTGCTCAGTGTATTTCTCCATCCCAAAATGAAGAAACAAGTAGCAGAGTCAGGTTTCGACGATCCAAAGATGTTTTCTCGACTGGTCCATATTGCCCCATCATCCTTTGTAGCGTCATTGTAACCATATGCGTGCTCGTATACGGCTCTACGCTCACCCGTTGGATCTCCCCTTCGGGTATTCCTCAAAAATGGAGACACGAAGAACAGCGAAGGGCGTTACAGGAGGGAGAGAATCTCTTTCTCTCTCTCTTTTCTCTCTCTTTCTTACTCCAAAAAAGCTTCTTGTATAGCCTCGTGATGCGCGTTGGATTGCCGATGAGACTGACGGTGCAATGAAAACCTGTTGCTCTCGTCGCGTTTCTTCGTTCACACCCGAGGAGACTCGTCCCGTGCAGGATAGAGACGGCGATAGACAAGGCAAAGAGAACGAGAAGTAGGCCAGGGAAATATTTCAAAAGTAAGAACTTTTTAGGTGCAAATACGCAAAATTGTTATAAGGGTAATTGAATGACGCTGAATCGAATGGCGGTAATAATTTTGCAATCAATCCCCGAGAAATAGTTTAAAAACGTTAAAAAAATGTTTACAACCCGTTTAATTCGGAACCTAACAATTTTTTCGTAAAATATGTCAAACAAAAGTTGTTTGGGACTTAAAAGTATGTAAAAAAGTATTGAACGTTCGTCTTCGTATCTTTAAAAATAAGGGAGTAAAAGACGAATGAAAATTCATTTGCAAGAACAACTTGCTTTGCAGCCGAAGCACCACTGAGAATGTAAGGGACGCAGATATGTCGAGGCATGCACGGAACGATAGAAAGAACCTCGCCTATGAGTGCGAACGGCGTAGCCATGTACTGCGTCTCTTTCTGACAGTGATCCTCAACCAGTAATTTGTCAATGTTCAGTCGTCATTTTTCAATACTTATACAATTAATAAAAATATTTAAAATCTCTAGAAAGTTAGATTAACTCTTACTAAAGCAATATGTAACAAAAAATACCCGAGATCTATGCGAATTTGATATTTTTTTTATTTCTTTAAACTTCGAGATTTTCGTCTTCAAATTAAATGGTTTTTCGTTTTTTTCTCACTTATTTTTTGAAGATACGAAGATGTACGTTCGATACTTTTTCACGTATTTTTATTTTGCGAACAACTTTTGTTTGACATATTTTACAATAAAATGATTAGGTTCCGAATTAAACGGGTTTTAAACATTTTTTTAACGTTTTTAAACAATTTCTCGGGGATTGATTGCAAAATTATTATCGCCACTCGATTCAGCGTCATCCAATGACCCTTGTGTCAATTTTGTGTATTTGTACCTAAAAGTTCTTACTTTCGTGCTTATTGACTGGTCTAAAGGAACGATATTGCAGGCTATGTGTGTACAGTGTACAACGCGAACGTACACACACGCACGTCGTTCTTTCTTCACCGTCCATTGTGCGTAAGCCTATCCCTGGTCGCTAAGGCGGCGAGAGAGAGAGAGAGAGAGAG
>CAWVQM010000295.1:0-28832 GCA_963932345.1 Ophion ventricosus | reverse complement strand
GTTTACCCCAAGAATCCGAAAAATCAGCTCGGAACTGAAATGCCGTCATCACACATTGAACAAAGCTATCCTTCTTCTTGTGAAGGAACGCTACGTGGAAAAGGTGCGGAACTTGGGGGTTGTGAAGCAGTCCCTAGAGAGGCGGCTGGGTCGGGCGTTAGACAACGCCCTCTTTCACTCTGACCCAGGACGCTGGTTCCAGCCACCTGCGCCTGCCCCCGACAAAGCGCCATCAGCTGTTCAGGTGGAGCGGTTTTGGGGAGAATTGTATGGTGAGGAGGGTCATTTTGATGAAAACACTCCAGCTCTGGGACGGTTCGTCGCGTTTTGCCGGCAACAGCCGAGTCAGCGCGGCGACTGTCTTCCAGTCACGCGGGGGGAGGTGGAGACGGCGCTGAGTGGCATGAGGAACCACGCCGCTCCCGGGCCGGATGGAGTCAATATCTTCTGGTGGAAGAAATTCACGTGCACCCATACCCATCTGGCCCGCATCTTCTCGTCGTTCATCGATGGGACGGTGCCAATGCCTGCGTGGCTGACAGAGGGAAGGACGGTATTACTCCCCAAAAAAGAGGATCTGTCTCGTCCGGAGAACTACCGCCCGATAACGTGTCTGAATGCGCTCTGCAAGATCTTTACCAAGATACTCTATGAGCGTGTTCTGCGCGAGATCGAGCCTGCATGGAGGGAGATACACGAGCAAAGGGGATCCAAGAGAGGACTGGGAGGTTGTAAAGACAACTTGCTGGTGGACCGCTGCATCACGCAGGACGCGGTCCAGCATAAGCGCAACCTCTCAGTCGCTTGGATAGACTACCGGAAGGCGTTTGATACTGTTAGTCACAGACTGATCATCCACACACTTGAACGTCTTTCGGTGAGTCCTTACATAGCGGGATGCATTAAGCAGCTCATGCCGCTCTGGAAGACACGCTTCACAGTTAAAACTAGTGTAGGCATCGTGTCGACCGGTGTGGTTGGGTATAGGAGGGGGATTATCCAGGGAGATTCTCTCAGCCCCCTCCTGTTTTGCGTCTCACTATTACCCCTGTCTGTCGCCTTGCGGGCTCCATGCGGGTATGAAGCAGGGGCCCCCGGGGAGCGTGGGCACGGGGTCACCCATTTATTCTATATGGATGACCTCAAGCTATATGCCCCCGGAGAGGGCGGGTTTAAGCTCCTCTTGAACATCGTAGCGACGTACACGCGTGCGGTTGGTATGGACTTCGGGCTGGACAAGTGCGCTGTTCTTCATCTCAGGAGAGGGAGAGCAGAGGGCATGGCGGCTGATGTCCAGCTGGTGGACGGGAGCGTTCTTAAACACCTGGACGCCGGAGGGTCTTATCGCTACCTTGGCATCGACCAGCGCTCTGTACAAGACGCTGAGGGTGTCAAGGGGGCCCTTCGCAGTGAGTATAGGCGGCGTCTCCGACGGATCTGGAAATCAGATCTGTCTGGGAGAAACAAGATCACCGCCACTGCTCGCTGTCCCGGTCCTACTCTACTCATTTGGCGTCGTCAAATGGCGTAGAGACGAACTTACACAGCTGGACATCGGCACGCGCAAGATCATGAACATCCAACGGAGCTTGCACCCTCGATCTTCCACCCCGCGCCTGTATATGCCGCGTCAGAGCGGAGGGCGTGGGCTCCTGGGATTAGAGTGTCTTCATGACCGCATTGTCCTCGGTATAGCATGCGATGCAATAACGAGCTCGGACCCACTCCTGGAGATTGTGCATCAGTATGAACTTCATGGAGTCGGGTCGTTTCTTTATAAGGCGGCAGATCGTGCAGCAGAGACCCTCAGCTTGGAGTTTCGCCGGTGCCTGCGCGGAGCCTTGCCAATAGACTCCGTCGCTCGGTTGCCCAAGTCCCGACGTCGGCGGACAATCAGAGCTGCCGAGCAGACTGTCCTGAGTCGGCAGCATGTGGGCAGACCCATGCACGGTGTCTTCTTTCGGCACATCGAGGAGCATGGGCTGTCCGCCCAGCTGCCCTTTTCCTTCTTGCGGTCAGCTGGACTGATGTCTGAGACCGAAGGGTTCATCTGCGCCTGCCAAGACGGAGTCATCAACACCCTGGTCTATCGCAGCCGCGTTATGGGTCAGCCTCTGCCGACCACTTTGTGTCGTGCATGCAAACAATCGCCGGAGACATTAATGCATTTACTGTCGGCCTGCGCGGTATATGCAGTCTCCGGCTATATCCATTGTCATAACGCGGCCCTAAGGGTGTTATATTACCATCTACGACACTCTTATGAGATAGACCGGGAGCCCGTGCCGCCTTATTTGCCAGGAGATATTGAGTCCGTTGTCATGGGCGAGAGGTGCAAGATTTATTGGAACTTCTCGTTCGCGACCATCGGGCCGCTTCAAACGAATAAGCCTGATGTTGTCCTCTTCGATTTCGACGAGAAGACGATCTACGTCATTGAGTTCTCAGCCCCGGCCGAGGTTAACATCCCGCGAAAGGAAGAGGTTTGCCGACCCAGGGTCCGGTTGCTGGCAGGTCAGATGCAGAAGGCGGTCATCCTTGGATCCCTCCGTTTACTCAGGCAACACGATTGTGGACTGTGGTAGTCGCTCACCCTCTGGCTTGAGGGAGCGGCTATCGCAGAACTAGATGTAAACGCGTATTTTATTTGGACTGGGCGGCAGCCGAGGTAATGTCGGAACCCTCGAGTGCCGCCCAGTATTATTGTCCCGGTCTAGATTAAGATCGAGCCTAACCCCCGGGGGTAGGTGAATGTTTCCCAGTGAAAACTGAGGAAGTGTGTGCCCGGGCAATAAGTCTATTATAATTTAAAAAAAATTTAAAAAAAATAACAATAATAATAGTTGTTATTATATCTTTTTAAAAGACATCGAAGACGTCACTTGTAATTTTGAAACTTTGACTCAGCGTATTGGGATCTGTCATATGGGCGAAGCCTACACGGAGAGAATGAAATGTTAAAAATTACCGTGCAGTAATGGTAACCAGATGACAACCCTGAAATTTCGCTTATTAGTACTGAGTAAAACACAGATTTTCATGAAAATAAAATAAAATTTCTTCTTCAGATAGAAAATTTTACCAGATTTTCTAGTAAATTTTGATGTGTAACAAAATACGCAAAACTTAAATTTAAAAAATATATAATATCTGCGAAATTTTACTGTGCATTTTATTATTTTATGCCCTTCAAAAATGTCTATAAAAAAGTATCGTATTTATAACAGTTATTTTAAGATTTATTATAAAATTTAATGAGTGTTATAGCAAAATGTATTGTGCTCTCGGCAAAAATTATCATGCGCGCTACCCTTCGTGTATAGTAAAATGTTAGCTACGTATTTGGAATTTTCTGTAACGTGAGTTAAAAAAAACTTGTCGCATACGAATTATTATGCTTTTCTCACTTGTCACCACATTGAAATATATCACGGTAATTTTTACCGTGCTTAGAGATTTTTCACATCCGTAATCTTTTGGAATATAATTTTCTAGGTACTAAGTTACATTTTTAACAAAAAAAATCGATTTTTGGAAAATCCTAGAGTGGCTTAAGGCCTCAAAATGATTGGCTCTTCCAAAGCTGGGTTGAGACGAAAATGCAAGCACATCAATCGGTAAGTCTAACCTCTCATTCTCAGGACCTTTCATTATTTGGCAGTGAACACGTTTTTTTGACTTTTTGAAAATTGTTTCGAAATTTTTCATTACAGTTTCAAAAATTCCTTTACAGCACAGTTTCATGCCTGAATACACTTTTGAACATTTTTGAGGCTTTCATCCGAGTAATTGCTTGATAGATAATTTCACAAGATGAACAAAAATAAAGATAAGGGATGTACCGTGGACCAAAAAACGGAAGGAATGTTACACGCGAACCGGATGAGCGAAGTCTTGCACCATTTATTCTCATTTCGTAAAAAAGCATTTCTATATATATATATATATATATATATAGCCGTAGGACGAGCAAAGATTAGGAACGAGATCCAGAAAAAAGTAGTACCAACGTGCAGAGGAGCGAAGAAATGCGAGAGCCCCGTGGGATGAGGAATCGCGTCTCGTTCGATACTAAACGCGATAGAGAACGAAAATCCTGTTCATGATTCAGTCCGTTTGAATTTCTCGTCGAACTCCGCTAGAACGAGCTTCGCGTGAGAAATAATGAATTTTCGTTTTTTTTTTTCATTCTCCGTAAACCGTGTCGATGTAATAATGAAATGAATTTCAGTTTTCCGAACACGCTTGCAGGTTAGAGCTTATCGAGATACTGCAACGAAAGAAAAAGAGAATAAAAACGTAATGTCTTCGATCCAAATCCAATAAGAGAACTCGTAATTTATATACATGTGTTTTTTGACTCAAGAAAAAGGAAGCAATATGTTTCAATTTAATTTTGGAATGCCTGATCACAGGACTTGACTACTCTGCGAGAGTAGCTGGAACGTGAAAGACATTTTTTAATCGTTGACTGGTGGCCGAGATCACGATGCCATTAAGATTTAATTACAGTTCATGGAATTTAGCTGGGGAATTTATTATTATACATAATTTATTATTTATTACTTGTTATTTATTATTTATTATCTATTATTTATTATTTATTATTTATTATTCATTATTCATGATGATTATTGCTCACCATTCTTCCGTGTAGCCGTTCGATCTTTTACGATCCGATCTCTTTGACTTTTTACCGCACACTTTATACTTGACTATTTCCAGTTACTTGGAGGTACCCCCGCGAGAGATGAAAAATAGCCGCGACCGTACACCAACCGTTCTCTGAGAAATTGAACAATAATAATAAAGTGGTTTGGGGGGTCGATAAAAGCAGCCCTTTTAGAATTGATCAAGTAACGATGAATTAAAAAAAAAGAGGTTATCAAAGCGTAACGTACAATAAATAAGTCGAATTAGTAGAGATGAAACGATTCAATAAATGCACAGGCTCGTAAAAGCCGTCGTTGCTAATAGGCTTCGTTGTACTTTACGAAGTGACGTATATCCGACGTAATACCGAACATAGTTATCAATTGGAAATTGTCAATAATTGTCTACGAAGCAAGTGGCGTTTACCGGAACGTCTACACTCGACAACAAAAAGCTCTTTGAAATTTCTGGCACGAGATGAGATGAGCAATGGATCAATAAGTGCACGTAGAAGTGAATATATAGAGAGAATTGAAGCTTCTGGACTCGGGGAGACGTCCAAAAATCATCGGAAGTGAGAACTACTCGGGAGGGTGAGACTTCCCGAGCATCGGAAATTTCTGCGTTAGGGGATGAAAATATAATAGAAACACACAAATTACATACAAGCTTATCGCCTTGAACAATAATGTAGATTGTACTTGGTTATGGTTTTCTCGCTCTCATCCTTTTGGCCCTTCTGTATTGTAGGCTCATTCATGTGCAGGGTGAAGAGAAAGAGAGAGAGAGAGATAGAGCACCCCTTGGGTCAACATCATCCCATGTTGGAACAACACAATGACTCTTTGCCAACGTTTTCATACTCGAAACTTTTCCGATCGTATGCACGCGAAAAAGCTACACAAACTCAGCTGTCAAAGCGTCGAACTTACTTTTCTTTTTTTTCGAGGTGCGCCAGTATTCGCTCAGAGTTTTCCTAGGACACCTACAAACTTTCAGGAACAACGGGTTAAAGTGCAAGCAGATCCTTTTATCTCATTCCCAGAGGCAATCAAACTTCTTACACCGCCATAAAGTTGCCCCTCGTTCGTGACTTTGCACTTTTTCAAAGCAACAATCAAATAATTTCCGGTCATTCGTTCTTTTATTGGAGTTTCGTAATAATGACTATAGAACCGTGGTAGAAAGACGATAAATCCTGGCAACTCCAATTACGTCTGTGAACGTTAAAAAAAAACAAACATTCGAAGGATCGATACTTCTGTGTAATTTGCGAGCTGTTCTCTTTTTGGTTCTTATTGACAGTCGTCGAGTTCAACACGCTGCCAATGTAAAGATCCCTCTATCTGAGAGTCCTTCATGACGACCCAGTCATCAATGTGCGTTTGTTTGGGTATTTGATGACGGCTCGTCTTCTACCTTGTCGACAGAGCCACCAATCCAAAATCCGTGGTTCATTCTGAAGGTGGCCTATGGTATTGCCTTCAATGGGACTCGTACCGCATAACGCATGGACTTGCGTGGTATGAGCCCAGCGACGCGTACATCGCCGAAGCGTCGAATGGAAGTGTGCGGAAATCCACCCTCTATGGTTATGTGCGAATCATAGGCGGGCAAAACAGTGGAGGTTCTCAAAGGTTTCTCATAATAGTCGTATATCACATTCACACAGCAAGCAAAACGCCTGGCCTTCTTGCAATACCATCTTGTGTAGGATTCTGTCTAGGATTGGGGATCAGGGCTACTAAGGGAAATAGATCTTACGGCAGTTAAGAAAACTCACGTGTAAGCTCTAAATCCTTGTTGTTTTTTTTTACTAAACATTGCTCTTGATAGACGTGCTCTTGATAATGGAAACGAGCAGCTCTGTTGGAATATTTTACTAGACTCTAGTCGAGATGTTAGATCTAATTGGGTCGAATCATTTTCTTCAAGAGCAGTACTGATTCGGTTCCTTTGGATCCGATCATGTTTTTTTCGTCTTAACTTCAGCCTGCCAAAATGATTAACCCTAGAACTCATGTATGGGGTTGAAAACCAACCCTGTCGACTTTTAAAGTGTGCTCCTAAATTATAAATCAACATTTCCAACTGGGGTCCGTGATCACAATTCAGTTTCACTACCTGGCTGTGAGGGCAAGCAGACAGTGGCATTAATTGCTTCCTGGTTGTCAGGCGAAACGGTTCTCAAGAGCGTCCAGGGCGAGTATCTACCCCAGTCCAAACTTGCCGTTGGTATTTCGTGGCGATAAGTGAATTTTACTTTTTTTTTACCAGAATCAATATATATTACGTAATTTACGTGCAAATGGTCACCCACATTATCTAAAGACGCATATTTTATATTTGATTAAAAAAAAATTGAAGGCGATGATCCTCCACAATTGCAACGCAGATCTTGAAACATGTATCGAAGGACCTTCATAAAAAGTCTCATCAAGCCTCATCTGCGAGCAAGGCTACTCATTCCGAATCTTCGGCGAGACTTGAAAGTTTCCATTAGTACCATATTCTAAGAAGAAAAACTAACAGCACCAAGGGTTGGGCCAAAAAAAAGCGGCAAGATGTACATTCTGTCCAAGAGCAAAGGATCCCAAGCTTCAGGTTTTTTGTCAACGATGCCAAAGGGCCGCCTGGGAAAAATATAGAACGGTCTATTGTTGCATTTGCGCGACAGTAGATTCTACTGTCTACGCATTCTACTGAGTAGAATGTGTTGGATGTACGATTTCAGTATATTCTTCATAGTCTCATTTTTATCATCAGTTATAATTATATACTATTTTCTCAATAAACAAAGCGAAAAACACACGAAAAACCCGTACAAACATTTTGTTGTTGTGTTTCCATTGGCTTTTTTCGTATTTACAAATTCCGTATTTTTTCCATTTTCATATTCCAAAATAAATATACTTTGCGAATGGAATATGATTCAACTATTTTTTTTTATGAACTCAGTGTTTCTTCTTCAAAATACTGTACGACATTTGAGGATCTGTTAATTAGAGAAAAAAACCGAAATTAAAAAAAATGCGATTTTCGCTGTTTTTCGGCCTGTATCGGCGTTTAAACAGATTTTTCACTAATTAAATTTTAATCAAATCGAATTGGCGTTACGCCATTCTCTTCCTCATTGAAAAACGAAGAGATTCATGGACGGATGTTTCTCTTTAAGAGCGGGGTAAGGTTAATTCGGTGAAAAAAGGCATATTTTCAAGAAATTTTTTAGACGATACAGATAATGCTGGTTTATTTAATTAATTTCCATATAATAATACAACATCTGAACTATATTTTCCTAAATTTTCATTGCAAAATATTGATAAATAAGCCGTTGGCAGCAAATCTCCGCAGGCGCCTCGAAAAAAAGTTGTTTTGCGGTGCACGCTGTAACTCGTCACTGGATCATCTGAAACAAAAGAATGAAAATGCGTTTATTAGGTGAGATGTTTCTCGAGGTAACGCTGCCGAGTTTTTAAAAATAATTATTGTTTATCTTACAATAAAAAATTTGCCGATTTTTAGCGAAAATCGCGTTTTTGTCTTCCAAGTGCTACCGAAAATGAAAAAATCGATAAAAAAAAACTCGACAGGCATTACCTCGAGAAACATCTCACCTAATAAACGCATTTTTATTTTTTTTGTTTCAGATGATCCAGTGACGAGTTATAGCGTACACCGCAAAACAACTTTTTTCGAGGCGCCTCCGGAGATTTGCTGCCAACTTCTTATTTATCAATATTTTGCAATGAAAATTTAGGAAAATATAGTTCAGATGTTGAATTATGATATGGAAATTAATTAAATAAACCAGCATTACCTGTATCGTCTTAAAAAAATTCTTGAAAATATGCTTCTTTTTTCACCGAATTAACCTTACGCCGCCCTTAATGCTCAGTGGAGCGATTGTGGCTACAAAAAACGCGTGGGATGGGTATCTGCTCCAGTCATGACATAGAAGTTAAAAAAAAAGATCCATGATGTCTAGGGTTAATATTCTAACTTCATTATGATGTCAATACGCCAAATTTTGTAACCAAAGACTAAAAAGATCAACTGGTCCGGGTCCAAGACAAGTTTGCACGTTATTTTAAAAATATCTGTGCAAATTTGATGAAAAGTTTGATTGCCAGATGTATATTCAATCATTGAGATATCCGAAAACTACAAATTACTTAGGATCAGAATTCTGTGGTCGAAAGAGGGCTTGCTCTGGAGTTCCTCGGTCTGACGAAACATCGATCATTTTTATACTTTGGTTAGCATCAGACATTGATTCGGATCCCTCACTGCCGGAAGGTTACATGATCAGGCTTTGAAAGGACAAAATGGAAACTTGGCACTAATCGTTCTCCCCGACAATCATACTAAGCGCCATTAAAAATAAGGGACCACCAACCCAATTCCAAGGGAGACTGATGAACACCAAAGACAGCTATCCAAGTCTTCAACTTTTTTTTTTTTGCTTGGTGGCATTAGAATGCCGTTTACGCTGGCAGTTGAAGCAAACAGCAGAGCTCTAGAATTTTCGGGAACCCGTATAATAGCATAATCGTCCATTGTTATGCCCCAATCGAAGTAGCCGCAATTGAGGGGTGGCATTTCTTCCTCTCTTAATCCCGGCCTCGTCTGCATCTGTGCCTCGTTGCGGCTAAGCTTTCAAAGCTTTGGCTATTCCAACCCCTCCCTCTTCCCCCCCTCCATCACTCCAGTTCCCAATCTTCCGTAGGCTATCTGTCTATCTGTCTCTCTCTCTCTCTCTCTCTCTCTCTCTCTCTCTCTCTCTCTCTCTCTCTCTCTCTCTCTCTCTCTCTCTCTCTCTCTCTCTCTCTCTCTCTCTCTCTCTCTCTCTCTCTCTCTCTCTCTCTCTCTCTCTCTCTCTCCACCCCTGTCTCAGCGGGAAGAAACATCAGCATCGACTTGGGCGCCTGCGCGTCCTCACAAAACGCTTTCGCGTTCCTCAGCCTACAGTAAATCGTGGAGCGCGAACCGAGAGGGTCTCGAGCGATCTTTCATATTCCGTCGCGGCTCATTCGCACACTAACCACGTCGGGAGGATTCTACGACGTTTGAGAAAAAAAAATCGGACTGGGCCAAACTCAAAACAGGGTTAACGATTGTTTTTTTTTCTCTCTCTCTCTTTCTCTCGTTCCTCGGTACTGTGCGTGAATATGATTGTACATGTACATTTGGACGAAGTGTGATGAACACCGGTCCTGATACTACGTCCTCTGCGAGGAAGCGGTACGTTTAGTGGATCTTTGACGAAACGATAAAACTACGTATATATGTTTATGGTTGGGTGTGGGTAGAAAATATCGTTGGTAGTTGAAAACGCTGAAAAAATCCAAAAAAGACATACATATTAAATAAATGTAAAATATAAAAAATGAATATATAAAAAAATGTATCTGCGGTCTTTAACTTTTCCGAATACAAAAGGTCTTATTTATTTTTTTACACGCACGCACACATATAAATAAATGAATGAATAAATAAATCAATCAATAAATAAGTAAATAAATGAATATAAAAATACTGTGCGTAAAAAAAAGATTTGCTCTCTCTGCTTTTTTTTCATTAACGTACATTATTCATATTAACATTAATTAACATAGACCAACAACCTATCGAATTAATCTCCGAAAACATCCTGTTTTTATTTTCGAACGCGGTTATTTGAGAAAAGCGATATTGTGTAAATATTTGTCTGGTCACTGAATATATTCACATGAGAAAAATCGTATGTACATATATGTGTGTCTGTGTATAAACGTTTAAGAATGTTAATCGTACGGTTTCCGCTTTTACTTTTCGATTGCGAGTCGCTCTTTCAAACAAATTTGCCCAATAGCGCGCGATAAGAGCTTTTACTCGTGATTAGGTATGGCGGACCAACACAACGTAATAAATGCCGGTATATTATATGCATACCACGATCGTGTAATTGTCGATTAGCACGAACTTCACTCTCCCAAAGGACTAAGAAAGTGTGAGATAGAAAGAGAGCTTAGCGGGTTTGCGTATGCTCGGAGCTCCAAAGACAGGTCGATTTTCAATATTTTTTTCTGATGAGAGTATCGGGATGGCGAGGTGGGGATTTTACACGCAATTGATACATAGCTTTGCCAAGTTTGAGTTCTTCTCGAATTTACAAAACCTTGATAAACAATGAAGTTTTTATTATTTAAACAAATTGCTGCCGTTGCTGCATGGCCAATCGGTGTAGATGGCTCGGGAAACTAGAGTGGTCTGGAGTGAAAAATAAAAAATATACTTTTAGTATAATGAAACTTTCGTATGACCAGATACGTATTTTTTTTATTACGAAAAGGGCAAGCTTTAATAAAAAACAGTTCGATTTCTGACCAAATGAAGCAATTTTTATAATTTGGCATTAACAAATGGATAAAAATATCGAAGGATAATCCGGCCATACAGTAGACAATTTTATGAACTCTCTCTGATTCTTATTTCAACCTTAATTTTTTATCTATCGCGCGATGCCCTCTCTCTCTCTCTCTCTCTCTCTCTTTTGATGCGTTCCGTTTTCCTTCTACCTGTCGTATTCTACCAATCACATTCAAATAGAACAACCGTGCTGCAAAGCAGGCGGGGTTATCTTCCTGTGAGAACAGGTGCTTCATTTCTTCGTTACGTCGAGCGAATGCAATACATCTCTCAATGACATTGCCTATGTGTATGCATATATATATATACTTGTACATGTTTGTGTGTGTGCATGGTAGAAGCTTGTTTCCGTGTCCTCCGTGATTGCTTTGCATTCGATGACCCGATTGTAACGCGTCGGTTCTTCATCAGGATGAACAATGTAGGCTTGATATATTAGTCCATCCGTAATTCAGGGTGTTTCGTGATATAAATTGGCCTCAATATCATCGAACTTTCGTAGGAACGGATATTTCTTTGAAATTTTGAAAATGCCAAGCTGTCGAAATAAAAAACGTTCCCGTTTCGACAAAAGTTAAATTGTTAACAAACTATCCCCGATCGCAAAGTAAATCGGGCGCATAGATTTTGAGATGCGACTGACATTCTTTCGTAAAACATAATTTCGAGAAAAACGCCAAAGAAAAAAGGGTATATCTGTCAGTTTTTGACATTCTTACAAAATCTTTGTTGCAAATTGAACTTCAGATACTACACTACAAACAAAAAAACGCAATACAAAAATCGTATTTTTTTTTAAACAGTGGTTAAAAAAAAGTTTTTGCACACCTCGAGTTTTTTCGACATTTTTTTTCAAACATTTTATTTTTCTTCGAGGAAAAAATGCTAAAGCATTTTTTTTTTTCGCAGGATAATTTGATAAACACGAGGTGTGCAAATACTTTTTTTTCTCACTGTATATCAAGCTTATGATAAAATTAAGTAATGAGACTGATTTTTTTCAATTTTTTTATTCGAATAGAATTACAATTCAATATTGTCTCCCTCAAAGTAACTTCCTTGGGAAGCCGCACAGAGCTGGAGACGGTTCTTCCAATCATTATAGCCGTGCTGGAACTCGAATACTGGAATAGCCTTCAGCTGGTCGATCACAGTCGCTTGAATATTTTCGAGTGTCCGAAAATAACGTCCCTTGAGGTAATTTTTCAATCTCGAGAAAAGGAAACAGTCACAAGGACTCAGGTCAGGTGAATAAAGATACTGAGGAGGCACAGGAATGTTTTTACTTGCCAAAAACACGTTTATTGAAATTGCTGTGTGCCTGAGGGTATTGTCGTGATGAAACAGCCAGTTTTTCTTCATGTTTGGTCGCACACGCATGACCGTTTGTCGAAGTTTTTCAAGAACTCCGATCATTCTGACTGTCAACCGATGACCTGAGCGCACAAGATCCCGGATTCCGTCGACATTGTCATCGGTACTTAAAGACGAAGGGCTGCCGCTGCATGGTTCATCTTAAACTGACTCGCTTCCTTCTGAAAATGCCTTAAGCCACCGAAAAACCTGGGCCCTTGATAAAACACTATCTCTGGAGACTTACTGAAGTTTTTTAAAAGTTTCTGTTGCACTGTGCCCAAGTCTGCACTGCCAAAAAAAAATTTTCATTTAATTAGGATCTATTTAAGGGCTTGCATACACCTGAGACGGCTAAAAGTAAAGTTATGTTTAAGAATTTTTTTGTGTATAAAACTGAATTTTATTCAACGACCATGATACACATTTTAAAGTATGACATTTTATCTACATTGTGTGAAAATTTGGTTAAAAAATTTCAAACGGTAAAAAAGTTACATTCGTTTTCCTGGGACGTGTTTTTGTTGACAGCGTTTGCGGCACCAGACGTGCCTCTGCCATTTTTTATCTAAAAAAAAAATATTTGTTTCTTGAAGTAGATAGATAAAACTAGTAGTTATCGAGCCGGAATTTAAAAATTTAATTTTTTTGGGTCATGGCAGTCACTGGAATAAAACAGGCGATTTTTCGCCTCAAAATTGTTCAGTACTTATGATGAAAAAAAAACTATGCCAGGTATCGAAAAAACGGCTCGACAAGTACTAGATTATAGTGTGAAGCATAACTGTGCAAAACTTGATCCCGATTGGTCCAGTAGTTGCGGAGATATTTCTGGTACCGATTTTGAAAACACTGTTTTGAGTAAAACGCGTTTAAAGTTTTGAGTACACTTTACACTGAAATAACTGGTTTATTTTAAACTTACATGAAATCGTCAATTCCTGGGCCATATGACGGAACTTCCTTAGATGTTGACGCTTCCCTTAGATCTTTTTTTTGCTGTGTCAACCTTATTCATAGTCAAACTCATAGTCAAACAGATGCTAAAGGCCGCGTCTATCTGCGCCCTAACCGTTGGTCGTTGCTCACTCGGTCAGTTAAAAAATGCTATAACTTCGTCATTACTGCGAACTTCCTTATGAAATTTTCAGAGTAGACACTCAAAGGATAGTACTGTCGAATGAGCACCTTTTTGAAAAATCGATCTTTTTTAGCTACCCAGGTGTATATAAGCCCTTAAATCAAATAGGTTTTCTCCTTGTTTCGCGGCCTACTACGACCCTGTTTGTTTCAAACATTTTTTTATTTGTTCAAGCTATTCTTTTTAAATATTAAACATATTCAAATGAAATAAATAAAGATAAAAAACGATATATTGCATGAATACGAAAAAGGAATATAGGTTCATGACATGAAAGTGCGGTGAAAAAAAGTTTAATTATTGTTCTTTTTTTTTCACTAACAAGGCTGTTATTTGGAAAAAAAGTAAGGTATCGTCGTGTCTTTTGTTAACAGGCGCGACTATTTATGTATAGAAATAGCCTTTTCCTCAACTGCAGAATGTTACAACAGTCTTCTAAAGAAAACAATGCCGTGCGGTTTTTGGGAGACTGAATGGTGTAGCATTTTTCCGTCTGTCTCTTTTGTCTTATACCACCAGATGAAACCAAATCACAGATTTATTAGGAATAATTGAAATATTTAGTTATTGGAAGATATTAAATAGATCTTGATTTGAATCAATAAATATATTTAAACAAATAATTTTAATAATGGAATGCAATAGAAAGAATTTTATTTCGCGAAAAATTTAGTTAATCCAAGTAAAAAAAATCAAATAGACGCATCTAGTTTATCAATAGAATTTTTTCTGTCAGTGTGAAGCAAAACCTGATAGCACACCGTTACTCGAATCCGTTGTTACTCATTTTTAGAACGCACTAGAAAAAAAACTGTTTCATTACAAAAAATCGCGATGAGTCGTAGTGATGAAGTCGTATAACATGTTCATCAGCCGCTCCTCCAAGTCCCGCGTTCCAAGTGTCGCCAGATCGAACGCTACGTTGCCAGTTTTATTACTTAATTTACACACCTCGTATGTATACGAGCATGCTCAATGGGAAAAATACGTTTTCAACAAGTTTACAAAGATCGAATTAGGAGAATCCCTCTATCCGAGACTCAGAATGTTCATACGAAGTAGATCAAAGAAATAACGACAGCAAACAAAAAAAAAGTTTCCACAGATAATCAGGATCGCGTGATTCGGCGCTGTTCCTCATTTACCCGCGCTACTCGATAGAATCACCGCGTTCGCGTGATATCGGTGAACGAATTTCATAAGCTTACTTTTTTTTTTAACTGCGGCACGCATATACTCGTCCAACCTCGTATGTGGCTGTATCCGTCTATAATTGAGTATATTCCATAATTGTACGGTGAGCACGTGGTATGAGCTCAAGTGGAACACTCAAGTTTGATTGGGCTACGTTTATCGCGCGCCGATGATCCGCCAGGCAGAAAGGTCGAGCGATAAACGTCTACGCAACGCTCAAACGTCAAATGTAGGAAAATTTGGGCACCATTTTACTTTCTTTTTTTTACTTTAGATTGAAAAAGAGATCTTTATTGGCGCTTTCGTTGTGTTTTTCCTGCCGGGCATTTGTGAACTTTCGTCTCTTGTGCAAAGAGCGGAAGCGGAAGGAGATCTTACAGAGAGAAAAAGGAGAGGCAATATGAAAAGTTTTTCCACGTCTCGGAGCACCCCGGACTAGTTTCACAAGAGAGTACCACGAGCTTATTTCCCACCCCAAAATTGCGTTCCTCCAAGTCCTGTAAATGCAACGACCGCTAACCACTTTATTCCCTGTTGTTATTACGCCCTGGCGTCCTTCGTGATAAAAATCTACTTTAGTTGTCCGCTGATGGATGTTGAAAAGACTTTTCAAGGGGCAAAGATGAGGGAGCGATAGAGGGAGAGAGAAGAAGGCAGTGAAGGTAAAGAATTTCGTTTTTGTAAGCGAAATCTTTTCATCCTCCTTGTCAGCGTCTATGGCTTTGAGTTAATTTTTTTTCTTTTTATTAAAATTTATTGGGTTTTTCACGCTTCGAAAACAACTAGCCTGACGGTAAAAATGTACTTTTAGCATATTAATAAAACTTTCGTTTGACTGGATACTTTTTGGGAATTTTGGAAATTACGAAAATGCCAAGGTGTAAAAAAAAGTGTAATTTTCGAGCAAAAAAACGAATCGGACGAATAGATTTCGAGATACGACTTACACCTTTTCGTGAAACATATAATATTCGACCGAAAGGCAGAATAAAAAAGGGTAAATCGGTGCGGGCCGGTTCGCCGTAGCGCAGTGGGTTAACCCTTAAGGGCTTACATACACCTGAGACGGCTAAAAGTAAGGTTATGTTTAAGAATTTTTTTGTGTATAGGACTGAATTTTATTGAACTACCATGATATACATTTTAAAGTATGACATTTTATCTACATTGTGTGAAAATTTGGTTGAAAAATTTCAAACGGTAAAAGAGTTACAGTCGTTTTCCTGGGACGTGTTTTTGTTGACAGCGTTTGCGGTACCAGACGTGCCTCTGCAATTTTTTATCTAAAAAAAATATTTGCTTCTTAAAGTAGTTAGATAAAACTAGTACTTATCGAGCCGGAATTTAAAAATTTAATTTTTTCGGGTCATGGCGGTCACTGGAATAAAACAGGCGATTTTTCGCCTCAAAATTGTTCAGTACTTATGATGAAAAAAAAACTATGCCAGGTATGGAAAAAACGGCTCGTCAAGTACTAGATTATTGTGTGAAGCATAACTGTGCAAAACTTGATCCCGATCGGTCCAGTAGTTGCGGAGATATTTCTGGCACCGATTTTGAAAACACTGTTTCGAGTAAAACGCGTTTAAAGTTTTGAGTACACTTTACACTGAAATAACTGGTTTATTTTAAACTTACATGAAATCGTCGATTCCTGGGCCATATGACGGATCTTCCTTAGATGCTGACGCTTCCATTAGATCTTTTTTTTCTTGCTGTGTCAACCTCATTCATGGTCAAACTCATAATCAAACAGATGACAAAGGCCGCATCTACGTGCGCCCTAACCGTTAGTCGTTGCTGCCCCGATCAGTTACAAAACGCTATAACTTCGTCATTACTGCGAATTTCCTTATGAAATTTTAAGGGTAGACACTCAAAGGATAGTACTTTCGAATAAGCACCTTTTTGAAAAATCGATCTTTTTTACCTACCCAGGTGTATGTAAGCCCTTAACAAAAATCCCCATATAGCGATCAATTTTTGGATTTTTATAAATCCTTGTTGAAAATTAAACTTAAGGTATTCGTTTCGTTCAGGGCCGTGTTTTGTGGGTGCATTGGCAGATTAAACTGGCGCTTGATAAAAATAAGTTACATTCAATTATTATACCCAACTATTAACCAGAATGAAAAATTTCGCATAAATTTTGTAGATTTAGACATTTAAAAAAAATTCTTCTGCTAGTCACGTTTTTCAAAGTTTTATCATTAATATTTTCTTTGAACATTCGGTGAACCCCTGTTTTTATTGTCGTTAAGAATTCTTTAGAATTTTTACATGCTTGGAGCAGTTCATATCAGACATCTAGAGTTATTTAGTATATAAATTATCAAATAGAAATGTTCCCAGAATGTCATCTCTATAAAGCGCTCCATAAATTAGACAATTTTGACAGTCGTATTTTTTTGTTAAAAGTTTGCTAATTTCGCTTGAAATTTTTCCAGTATGTTCGGATGTATTTTTACTTAATTGTAAAAGAAAATCAGTTAATTGTTAAATATTCGCGTTCGTGAAAGGAATACCTTAAGACCCTATGCTATAAAACTATGCAATGATAAAATCGTATTTTGGAAATTTTAAGCTCATGTTGACCCCTCAACCATGCCTGAGGATATGCAATAAATCGAACGAATCGAGATATCCCCAATATCCCCCCCGAAGTTTGACTTTCTCCTACGGTTTATCGTCCTCCGTATGTACCTTCGTAATTTCAGCGATTATATACACCCGCACTTATCTCTCTCCCTTTCTCTCTCTCTCTCTCTCCCTACCTCTCTCTCTCTCTCTCTCTCTCTCTCTCGTATGGTCACGAAGGGGAATTGGCTAACATTTATTTTTCTCGATCTCGTGCGAATGGCCAAGTTTGAAGGAGGAATCTCTCTTTTCTCGGTCGTTCCAAGATTTCGAGGGTGAGACGCTTGTTTTTCATTCGTAAAGAAGCTCCGACCATCTTGATCTTCAAAAAAGATATTGCACGAGGGAGACCTATCTCTCGAGTATATCCAGTGGCGATACTGAGAACGGGGAAAGGGGCAATTTTTCTACAACGAGTACGTGACCAGATATTGACAGTGGGGTTTGTCTTTTGACAGGCAAACCTGCTTCAGTAGATGCTCGCGCGATGGGACGCGCAGAGGGTCGTGAAATGTGGAGGAGGGTGGAAAAAAAAACTCCGTGTCCCGACGATCATTAAACACAAACATCAGAAATATCAAGGGCTGTACGCAATAAAGAATTGCGTGAATGATAGTTTTTTGAATTCTCACAAAATCTTCGTTACAAATTAAAGTTAAGATTCTAGGCTCTAAAACTACGCAATAAAAAAAACGTATTTTTTTTATTTTAGGTTTATGCAGATGCAGACTTAAAGTTGATAAAGGAAATGCACAATATTGTAATTCTCTTCTTTCTAGTTAAAGTCTGTCAAACAGGTACAGGAATGTCTTCATGCCTCCTTTTTGTGCCCTTCATAAAACAACATTAAAAATGAGAAATTGATAAAAAAAAATAATATGTGAAATAAACGGATAAATGATCGCTAATGTTTGGTCCGAAAGTATCGAGAAAAAAAAAACATTTTCGATGAAAGGTCTTCATAATCTTTATCCGTTCGCGTATATATGTTATCGTATGATAGAAGGTAATAGCAAGAACCCCGAGAATTTATCACCCCCCCCTCTCTCTCTCTCTCTCTCTCTCTCTCTCTCTCTCCCGCAGTCCTGAACCTCGTGAGAAAACGGAAACCTCGTAAATCCTTATCGATATCCGTGAGTTTGCGAATAGCTCGTGGGATTACGTAAGAAGGCAGTGGAAGAACGAAGCCACGAAGATAACCGGCTGTCGCACACCAGGTCGAAACAGGTGGCACGCAAGGTTATATGTTTAGATGGGATAAATCCGCACGGGTTTATAGTTGTTACTCGCATCCCTCTCGGGCTCTATCTCCGCGTGCTTTTATAATAATACAGGTGACGTGATATCGGTATCTCCGTGTTATTACCATAAACCCGCGAGAAATATCACTTTCGTACGCAGCCCCCATTCATGAAGATCCTTTCCATTGTGCTATCTAGCTTCGTCACCAAACTCCTAAAGGTCATAAACATACGGATCATACCTGACACTGAAAAGACAAAGGGAGTGATAATACTGAAGGCCTGCGTATGAACACGATGTCATTGCCATTTTTTGATCGATTGAAGGGCCCATACAGGAAATTGATAGAGATTGTGATAGGGTAATAGGTAATTTGATTGAGAAAATTAAATTTCCTGTAAGATTTACACTGATGCTGGTACTTGACATCCCATAAATGTTATTGCAACTATACGGCCTTGGAAACAACAGCCAGATACACTGGTAGCCAAAATCACATAGGTGTCGTTTCGTCGAATGCCCTGGAAACAACAGCCAAATGTGCTGGCGGCCATCACATCCTTCAAATTCTTCACTCTGTCTGCATTTGTATATGGAGTAGGGAGGGCCGTGTTGAGCAAGTTTGGAATTATCGCCCTGTAATTCCTTAACAGTCTGCCGTATAAAAATGAAACTTAGGTCAATAGGAAATTTATCTGAGAAAAAAAAAAGTCTGTAGAAAAAATTCCGGTTATCCTTATTGTTTCACAGATAATCGCTCTCAAATGACTAAAGCCATATTTGCTCAACATGTCCCGATAGTGGGGTAAGTTGAGCACGAGTATGAGGTAAGTTTGGCAAAATAAGAATTGAGTAAAAAAAATCAGACGTATGCAACATTATTTGGTACAATGCAGTAATAAACCAACAGTTGCTTGTTAATTAGGTTTTGAAACATTAACATTAATTGCAATGAACTTTGAAATATTTTTTCTCATACAATGGTAGAAGAAAATCTTTCAATGACGTTTTTGTTACTTTTGGGTGCAAAAATAATTAAACGTCCAGTATTACCGTCTCGTGCGCCGCATGGCAACGGGCGATGGCGTGATGTGTTCCCCTCCCCCATACCTCTCTTTCCGCCATTTGATGCACCCGCGTGCGGTGCTTAGTTATCCAGATCTTTCGATTGCCCAATTTACCTGACTGCTCGACATGCCCCTCCCTACCCTACCCAACCCATATCTCCATTGGTAGTTCCTGCCTGAAACGTTGAAAAGTTTCGATCGCGCTGTCTTCAATCATTCGCCAAGCATGGCGCCGCAACTTCGAATTTTCAATAAACGTTCGCCTCATCGATGCCCCAATCTCCTCTAGCTCAAGAAAGATACTAACACGAAGATGCAGATAATGAATTTGTGATCAGGTGACATGTTTGAATGAGTAGCATGGATGTGGGTAATCGGCTGGAGAATCCATAGGTCCAGCAAATGAGCTGTGATGTGGGTGACATTGTCATTTATTTTTTCAGTCGATTGGAAGAGACGTGAAGGACGTAAACAATGTCAGTGTATCGAGTGGATGTGTTGGTGGCTACTTTAAGAGTAGCCAGATGAGAAATCACTATTTTTGGAATCGCGTGGGTCTTTTTTTTTTGGTCATTTGTATATATGATGTATAAGGGTGTCATTGCTGTATTGTTGAGGCATCGTGTCATGCCTGAAAGCTTCTCTCCCTTGGTCCCTGTCTATTAGAAACGACGATCGCGATATTTCCAAAACTAGGGTAGCAAAGTTTCTCTATAAGCGTTGGTATCTATACGAGACGCTCAATTGCTCTTCTCGTTTCGTTGAAGGCGCCGTTGTTTAGCGAAGCATGTGCGGCTGCTTCAAGATGACATAAAAAATACAAATGCCCAGATATATATCAGGACACCCTCTTTGGACGTGTGTAAGCACGAAAAGGCCTTCGGGCTAACATGTACGAGGGTCGAAAGGTCCGTGAATAAAGTGTTACTGGAATAACTCATCTTCACGGCCCTTCTCCTTTTTTTTACACTCTTGGAGATCTCATGATCGCTTATCCCGCTTATGATATATCACTTATGATCCTTCCAGTGTCATATATCTTTACAGAATTTAACGCCGGATCCTCGACCACACACAAAGCGGCGAATCCAACCCTTGCCCTCGTGTCACCGTCCCCACATATTTATCTTAGCGTGTGAATGTGTGTGTGTCATTCTTTTCCTCACCATCGGATTCGTACCTCTTATCGTGGGTTAAAAAAAAACCCGCGTCGTTACATTGGGTGTATATGGGTACTCTCATTCTCATCGTTATTCGTTTCATTCGTCATCATGCCGTACGATCAACCGCCTGTTTTCCAATGACGATATCACAGATCGAAACGCCAGGCCTGGATCTTTCAAGCTATATCTTTTTCCCATGTCAAGCAGCACTAACCAATAATAAATGTACAATTGGCATTTGGCAAAACTGAAACTTAGCAAAAATCTAGATCCTGATATTGGCACAGGTCCTCACAGTTTCCTCAAACCCCTTAGCGAATGCCATACAGCTCTGCATTGGGGAACAAGTAGCTTGAGCACTCTGGCCGGTCATCGAGGAACTGGAAAAAGGCTGAAGACAGAGCAGTAGGATCTTCGGAGTCTGCAGCCGTGTACCGAGAGCTTTGGAAATGAATTTAACCCTAGAACTTGTATATCATTTTTTCTACCTTCTAACTCATATGATTGGGGCAGATGCCCACCCGTCGCGTTTCTTCTAGGTACAATCGCTCCATTGAGCAGTAAAGAGAACCATTAGTACATGAATCTCTTCATTTTTCGATGAGGAAGAGAATGGTACGCAAATTCGATTCGATTAAAATGTAATTAGTGAAAAATCTGTTTAAACCCCGACATACGCCAAAAATCAGTTTTACTAATTAACAGTTTAAACAAATAAACACTGAGCTTATAAACAAAAAAATAGTTCAATCATATTCCGTTCGAACAGTAAATTTATTTTGGAATATGAAAATGGGAAAAATACGGAATTTGTAAATACGAATAAAAGTTAATGGAAACATAACAACAAAAATGTTTGAACGAGTTTTTCGAATGTTTTTCGCTCGTTTATTGAGAAAATAATACATAATTATAACTGACGATAAAAATGAGAATATAAAAAATATCATGAAATCGTCCATTCAACTAATTTCACTGTTGCTCAAATGCATCCATGCACCGTTCTGTGTTTCTCGCAGGCGGCCGTTTGGCATCGTTGGAAAAAAAACCTGAACCTTGCTGCCCTTGGACAGAATGTACATCTCGCCCTCTTTTTCAAGCCCAACCCTTATTGCTTTTGGTTTTTCTTTTTGAAAGATGTTACCAATGGAAACTTGCAAGTCCCGGCGGAGCTTCGGAATGAGTAGCCTTGCTCTCAGCTGAGGCTTGATGAGAAACCCAACGAGACATTTTTTATGAAGGTCCTCCGATACATATTCCGTTTAAAATATGCGTTTTTAGATTATGTATATGACCATTTGCACGTAAATTACGTAATAATGCGTAAAATATATTGATTCTGGTAAAAAAAAAAAAAAATTCACTTACCGCCACGAAACACCAACGGCAACTTCAGACTGGGGTAGATACCCACCCCGGACGCTCTTAAGAACCGTCGGCTTGTCTTCACAGTCAGGTAGTGAAACGTTTTTCTGATAACGGTCTCCAGTTGACAGTGTTGATTTACAGCTTAGGAGGGCACTTTAAAAGTCGACTGAGGTGGGGTTTTTACCACCCACACGAGTTATAAGGGTTAGAAAAACGCCGAGAATGAAATTCTTCTATGAAAAACTGCCTCGAACCTTTGGAGGTATACCAATTAAGAGCTGTCGTTTAAAGCGTTCTTATACTACGAATCGATAATCACAACTTCTCGTCATCACGCGACTAATTGACCGTTTAAACCATTTTACGCCGTGTGAACAAAATACCCATTTGCCAATAAAATAATCCCGGCGCTACGAAAGCCTTCGTGTATCATGCAACTATCGTTTATTATACATAGATGGATATAAGTATGCGGAACGGTACATGTGTGTAATACGTTTGTTGGCACGTTACATGTGTGTACGTTTGTTGGCACGTTCAAGACGATGTGTTTAAGCTGGCATTGGTGTGGCGAGGGAGACAGTGAAACACGCGAGAGCTTGTGCCACGAGCTGCCCTCAGCTACACGTTTCTCTCTCTCTCTCTCTCTCTCTCTCTCTCTCTCTCTCTCTCTCTCCCTCTCTCTCTCCCTCTCTCTCTCCCTCTCTCTCCCTCTCTCTGTCTCTCTCGTGAGCTTTACGTATTTAAGTTCTATTACCAAGTTCCACGCTAGTAATTCCGCACAAGGGTGGCCTTCCGTTTCGTCAGATCTTATCGAAGGGAAATAAGACCTCGGTGATCAAATATTTGGTCTCCGGGAATTTAACGATACGACAATGGTATGTCGGTAGGGTAGGTGGAAAAAAAACATACGACAGGGAGATTTTTTTAATCTTGTTATCATTATCGCTTCTAAGGTCTTGTTTACATTATCCATGCTGTCAGAATCTTTCTAAATCGCACGTCGATTTTCTCTACTTCTAATGGCAAAAAGAGACAAAAAAAACGTTGGATTTTTAATATATTTTTCTTATAAGTCTCTAGAGATGTATTTTCACCCCCTGAATGTGAATTCACCAGTCGTCTCTCCCTCCCCCATCCCCCAGACCCTCAATTTCAATTACAAATCGTCGAATGTGTATGGCAACACATTTTTTGCATTCAGCCATCGTGATGTTGAGATTTCGACAAAAACACCGTGATATTTGCACTCGGTGGACCATTTCCCATCGGATAGACCCTTGAAATTGTGCAAAGTCGGAAAAAAATGTTTTCACCCTTGCTAACCCTTTTTCGAAAGCGAACATTTCCAAACCAAACCAAAATTCGAATATTTCAAACAACCGCAGCGGCGGTCCTATTCGAGTGACATAAACTTAAAAGTGGCAAAAACATTCGCGAAATCGATGCTTGGAAACATTTGCGAAAAATGGATGGTACCTTTTTTAAAAAACTTTCAAAAATTGATCAGAACTCCATGAATCATAGCGCATCTTAAAGAGACGGACGATTGAGTCGAGCCAATTATTTTGGACTGAAATGGGACATTTTTTAAATTTGTTATACTTTTTCTTCCAAGTCCAAGAAATGTACCATTCATTTCCCCACAAACCGTCAATTTTTACTAAAAATCGTCGAATGTGTATGATAACACGTTTACCGCCTTTACCCGGCGTAATTTTTAACTTTCAACAAAAACTTTGTGGTATTTGTGGTCCGCGAAAAATTTCCCATCTTGAAGGCACTTAAGGGGTTTAAGAGTCGAAAAAAAAATAGTTTCGACCTTTCTGGCCACTTTATCAAAATCGCCAAAAGCCTTAAATTTTAAACGGCCTTAGCGGCGGTTCGATTCGAGTTACGGAGACTTATTGAGGAGTTCCCGAAAAGAATTTTGGTAGACTTGGGCAATGCTGAGCAAGTGGGAAACGGAGGGTTTTTTTTAAAGCTTTAATCAATAATTAGAGCGAATAAAATTCTCGCTCACTCTCCGATGTGTTTTCACTTGTTTCAGATCATTTGTTGATCAGTGTCCTTCAACGTTAAGCATCATGTCATGATCTGGCAGTGTTAGGAAAAAGAGGATGCCAATGAGATCGAGTTCAAGTTGACAGAAGCCAACGAGGTCGTTCGGGTGAGGAAACTTGACAAATAGAAGGAAAAAAAATAGAAGCGGTTACAAAGGAATAGCCCAACGACACACAACAAGATGACATCACTAGTGCCGATGGCTAGGCTGATGCCGACCATCACTTGAAATCATTCGAGAAATGATTTTGGCCAGGTGGCAATTGAACCGTAACTGTCGACGAACGAGTCAGCGACTAGAAGATAATCCTAGCTCGTAGATCGTGGTGGAAAACGGAAGCGAGGAGTACTCTTCGCTCCCTCAGTTGCCGCAAATTTGGTCAGTCGGAAATTGGCGAACTTCAGGCTGGTGTTAACTTGGTGGTAATCCAAAAGGGGAGAAGGGATAGCGAAGGTTGAGAGAAAAGAGCCTCGTGACGGAGGGGCTTCGTACGGCCCTGGCGCGGCTGCGGCACTGCACCCCACCCGGGGGCTCCCTGCCAAATACTCCGAATTCATCCTCTACCCCCGAGCACAAGGCCCACGTGAGTAACGTCAATTCTCCATTTTACAGTTTTTTTTTTTTACAAGCATTCATTTAACCCTTTAACGGCTGGTGGGACACATACGTCTCACCTACTTTGAAAAATCTTAACTTCCAGAAAAATGAACATATCGACATCGTTAAGATCGCCTTTTGAAGATGAAGGATGCATCTAATCATGAAAAATTCGGTAAACGCAAGGGTTGCACCCCTTTAGTTTCACACCCTGTCAAAAAGTGCGAAAATTGCGAAAAAATGAGAAATGAGCATAACTTGCAGGCAAATTTTTTTTTGGAGTCGCGATCTCAAGGGTGTGCTTTAAAATAGCATCGAAAATTTGTAGCGAAAAGGTCCGGACCAAAAGCCACCCATTACAGTAATAAAATATCGATAACCACCCCTAGAAATGGTGATACGCCCAAAAATGCACTTCCATTGATGTTCAGTTCATATATATTTTGGAAAACGGATGGAAAATTTGTAGCACGAAAATCTGACTCGAAAATTACCCCCAACAGTAACAAAACATTGAATTATCCGTAAGTCCTTCAGAATATGCTTATGTGTTCTGGAACACTCATATTTCGATTCAAATCAGGATAAAATAAGGGAAAATGAGATGATAAGATTTTATCCATTAGGAGTGAATTTCTCTCAATTGAGAGGTAGTTTATAAGAGTTGATTGATCCGTAAATTCTTCAGAATCCCACTACCTGTTCTGGAATGACTTTTCCTCAATTTCTGACAGAAATGAACGATGGAAAATTAAATTCAGATGTTTTCAAGCGATTGGGGTGGTTTTTTTCATAAATTTTCAGGTCGAAACTCTATACCACATGTTTTTTTGCGATCGATCTATCGAACTCTTCTTCATGCACCATTTGACGTCAAATGATACTCGCAAAAAAAAATGGATGACTTGCGTCGCTAGCTGTACATTGGGCTGACATTTCACAAGTGCCAAAAGCAGTTTTAGTAACTTACCGGCTTCGGTTTGATAATTCGACAGAGTATTTGCCCAACGCTACTGACAGCTAGTAAGTTATCAAAACGTTGCTGTTTTTTTTTATGTCCATGAAATACTTGGCTAGATACGTTGATTTTTTTTCCAAACGCCACTGCCTACCGCTACGTTGATAGCGTCACCCCTGGAGTATATGAATAAGCCGTTACTTCAATGATTCAGTACGATGCTATGATTTTGTATGCTATTCTAACAACTTCCACCAACATTGCCCCAAACTAATCTAACTAGGGCATAGTGAATCAATCGATCGCTCCCCTGCCTCCTTTCTCTTCTACCCTCCTCCCTCTTTATCTCGAGTCACGCACAACCCGTGAAATTAGCAAGAATGCAGGGAAAAATAGCGAGCTGTAACCGAGAGTCGAGGGATGAGAACATACGAAGGCCTCAACGACAAGCAGCTCGGATTCACCCTCTCTTTGCCTGGGGCAACGCTGGAATCTAATCAAGGATCTCGCAACACATAGCCCTTTATGGTTTCTGTAATATACAATGTGGCTTAAGACAATATTCTAGTATTACTAGGCCCACATTTCGGATGTTTTTGCGGGCTTCATAAAAAAAAAAGGATATTTTTATTAGCTATTTTTTGCAGACTTTTTATCAATGTTTCAAGAACATAGAACAAAAATGTTGTGCAAAAAAGATAAAAATTGGTCTTTAAATATGGCTGTGAAAAAAATGATTAAGGCGGTTGACGTAATTCTAAAACTCCCATTCATCTGAAGCAGAAATAAAACCAATTTTCTTGATCATTGATCAAGAAAATGTCATTATGGCAGGTACTAAAGAGAATTGTTTTTTTAATGGCGACTGTCTGAAAAAAGTTAATTTTTCGACCTATTTTTTTCAATGTTAATCTTTTAAAAAAATAGTCATAAAAATTGTTTTACGGGTTTCACGTCTCTCTATGTTATTACAAAAGTGCATCATCAGGACTGAGAGCTTCGGTACTGAAGCTCTCGTGTCTCAGGTATTTCATATATAGTTGCAGTCATCGTTCCAGATCACTGTACCAGTCAATCGGATGTTTTTAATTGGCCAGCCAATCGGATGTTTTTAATTGACCAACTGATCAATTAACAATATCCGATTGGCTGGTGCAGTGATCTGGAAAGATGACTGCAACTGCATATGGAAAACTTGAGACACGTGAGCTTCAGTATCGGAACTCTCAGCTCCGATACTGAAGCTGATATTATATATATTGAAGGTCCATACCAAATTTGAATTCGATCGGTTGAATAGAACTCGAGATTATGTCAACCAGGTTGAAAGAAGTCGAGAAAAACGTGTTTAAAGTTTTGAGTACAACCACAACCATCTAAGTGGTTTAATGGCATACTATACTTACGTTATATTAATCCGCCATGCCTGCCTCGTAAAATGTGCCTTCCTCGACTTCGAAAATATAACTTTCTGAAGCTCGTTCATCCCTTTGAGCAGTTCTCGCTTCCTTAGAAGCTTCTGAAGCCGTTGCGGCCTTTTTTATTTGGCCTTATTCAAATCGCTATATATCTTTGTGAATATTGGGAATTTCGAAATTTCCTTTTAAGGACATATTCTTAAGAGTCTCTACTTTGAAAAAATGCAAAAAAAATCGATTTTTTACATTTTGGGACTATACTGCCTCAATGCATACATACATATACACGAGGGTTATGTGAAAACTTTCCGACCTTATCAACGTAAAGTGATAGCATAGAAAAAATCCGTTCGCCGCCCGATAGATGGCCTTGATATATGTAAATCGTAATACTTTCAAGTCATTCTGATCTATACTTTGTCTATGACACTCTTCCAAAGTTGCCAACTGACGATTGTCAATAATGAAGAAAACCGAGTATCGCGCAGTAATAAAGTTCCTTCATTTGAAAGGAAAAAAAGACTCAGTAAATAAAAGATGAGTTAGACTCTGTACACGGTGAAGCCTCCCCTTCATTTACACCGTTTAAATGTTGGGTGATCGAGTACAAACGTGGTTGTACGAGCATTGTAAACGAGAAACGTTTCGAGCACACGAAAACCGCTACAACTGACTAAATGGTCGATTTAGGGCATCGAACTGTGATGGAAGATCGTTGATTGACTGTTAAAGATATTGCTGAGACTTGTGGGATATCATTTAAACGGGTGCTCAAGATTTTACTTCAAGAATTGTTAATGACCGCGCGAGTGTCTCAGCCTGTATTTAAAAAATCCGGCGGAATTGTTGCGGCGAACGAAAACCGTCGATGACAGCTGGATACACTACCATGGGCCTGAGACCAAACAGCAGTCAATGCAGTAGATTGCAGTGGGATAACCAGCTCCGAAGAAGGCAAAGGTTGTTCTTGCTGCAGGAAACGTGATGGCGACAGTTTATTGGGGCAGCCATGGAATATTTCTTATCAATTACGTTGCAAAGAGTGAAAGAATCATCGGACAGTAATACGCGCTGCAGTGCTGGATGAATTGAAGGCCACAATAAAGAAGAAGAAAAAAACATCCGCATTTGGCCAAGAAAAAAGTCCTGTTTTAACCAGGGTTTAACGCTCGGGCTCACACGTGCATGGCTGCGATGTCAAAATTGAACGAATTGAAGTTTGAATTGCTTCCGCACCCATCCTATTCGCCAGATCTAGCTCCTAGCGACTTTTTTCTGGTTCCCAAGTTGAAAAAACATCTCGGGGGAAATGAATATGGGTCAAATGCCGAGGTGGAAGACGCTGTAAACCAGTATTTTTCGAGTTCAGATAATCCATTTTTTTTCTGATGGTTTGAAAGGTTGGGAGAAGCGTTGGACCAAATGTATAGAGTTGAAGGAAGATTAGGTGGAGAAATAAATTTTGTTTTTCTTCAAAATGTGGGTTTTTCTTACAAAGAGCGAAAACTTTTCAAATGACCCTCGTACATGGGGAAAAAAGATATATCCAACTTGGCGTAGCGGTG
>CAWVQM010000294.1:0-11846 GCA_963932345.1 Ophion ventricosus | reverse complement strand
TTTTCTTTTTATTTTTTGCATTTTCCGATTGATCGTAAGTGGACAATTTATATGAAAATTGCGCACTCGCAACTTTTTAACACGTTTTTTCTTGAAATGTCGTTTTTCAAACGGTGTACACTCTCAAAGGAAGAGTTTTCAAGCTATCCGTCTCAAATTTTGACACAAGATTCTTCACGCCATTCTTTATCTTGCTATGGAAGCTTTTCTTTCTTTTTTTTTTTGAAATCTTCATATTTTTTTTAACGAAAAACTGTCGAAGAATTAAGCTAAATTCGATACTTTTTTTTCAAACCGCCGCCATAGTCCCAATTTTGATTAAAAAAAAAAAACATCCATAGCAAGATAGCGGCTTTCATACTGATTAAGGGGTTACACCTAGTTGGAATTTTTGAAAAAATCGATTTTTCGTTTTCGACGGATTCTTATAATATAACATTTCAAAAATATTCTCTGAAAATTTCAAGTCGGTCCGTTGAAAATTGGGGAAGTTATGAGCATTTACAGGTAGGTATTTTATCTACGTATATACCTGACGTTAAATTTCAAACGCGTTTTTCTCGAAATGACTTTTTCAGAATCGGTGACCAAATATCTCAAAAACAACTATACCGATCTGCTTCAAATTTCACAAACATTTTTTGCATATCAAAAGGCAGTCCTTAATGGAAGGATTTTTTTTTTTCAATACATACTTTTTTTTATATGAAGGAAAATAGAGTGTTTTTTTTCATCGAAATTTCGACGATCACTTTCGATCGGCGACCATTTTTTCAAAAATCATTATTTTATTGAATCCTTCAATTAAGGCCTTATATGCGCGAAAAAAATCAAAATTTTTCATTTTTTTTATTTATTTTTTATTCCATTAGCCTGAACGGTTAGGAATATTTTAAGTTTTACAGAAAAATGAAAAATTCCAAAAATTGTTAAAGTTACAGCATTTAGAGCGCGTAATAGATACCGCGCGGCGCGCCCGACCGCAACTTCAAAGCCGTTTTTCCACGATTCACTTTTTTGAACCTTGTGAAAGTTCTAACTCTTGAACGAAGGTTCAGATCGCTTTGAAATTTTTACAACATATTCTTAGTATCATCATCCATCGTGTGAACCACAGAAACAAAAATTTCAATGACACAAAAAAATATAAAAAATAAAATACCGACCGAAAATTGAGTAAAAAAATTTTAAGTTTCGAATTTTTATTATAATAATTTTTTTTTTTTAATATTGTTGGTTCACACTGAAGATACATTCATTGTGCAATTATAAATATGTTCATTTTTTATCAGACACCCACATCGATGACGAGAACTTTCACCATCAACGCGCGCGCAAAAAAAATACATTGCTTCATTATGTTATATCTCCGCCATTTGTTAATATTTCTGATTTTTTTTTTTTTACATATACTTAACCATGTGCATAAATAATCTGTAAAAAAAATGTTGTCAATATATGCGTCATTTTTTTTTTAACCGCGTCTAGAAAAGTACCTTCGAAAATCGGCGAAATCGCGCTTATGAGGCCTTAAAGACGGTACAAAAACTAAATTCATTTGGTTTTTTCATTTCAGATGATATGTTCCCGAGCAGGAGTGGTCACCGCGAAGAACCTTTTTTGCACAGCGGTCTGTGCAATTTACCGTATCTCCGTCGTTTATAAATATTTCCCAATAGAAAAAATTGTCAAAGATACTTGAAATGACTTTACTATAAAAAATAAAGTTAAAAACCTGCACCCATTTTCCAAAAAAAAATTCACGAAAACACCTCTTGTTTTCGGCCGCGAACTAGGTGTAACCCGTTAATAATCTTTTTACCAATTTTGTTTCAGATAATATTCACGACCACAACCGTGTACACCGTGAGGACTCCTTTTTTGTTCGAATACTTTTTCAACCCTTAAAAAAATGTAAAAAAAACAATAAACGTGTGAAAATTTATTTTCTGTTCTTCACGAGTGCATTGATTTGACATAAAAAAATCAGACTGATTAGTGTATTTTAACCATCGAAAAAAAAATCCCGAAAATCAGCTATTTTGCGACTCGTTACACCGTGATGATCCTTTAATTTCAATCATAGGGTCGCGAGGCGATGAGCAAAATTAATTAAAAAAAAAACAATCGATTCTGTTTGGATTTGTTTCGATTAGGAATCATTTCTTCCTCGCCAAGAAGAAGCAAACTCCTCAATATCTCACGTAGAGTCGTAAAAACGGCCTCCCAATTTTTTTTTTTTCTTTTTCGTTTCTCTTCTCATCGATCGCGATTTTATATTTCGGACACCCTGTACGTGCACACTTGTCTCGCTGTATCTGGGTCTCTCGTAGCTGAAGTCCTTTTTTATTGCTCCGTTTCTTCCTTGTTTCTCGACGAAGCTGAAAGTGAGCTTGTCTTTTTTTTCTTCTTGTCATTTATTTGATTTCTTTTTTATTTTTATTTTTTTTTCCTTCTCTTCTCGTCAATGCGATTCGATCGCCCGCAGTAAAATCGGCGCTGGGACGTCGAGGAACGAATTGACGGCAGGAGGTGAAAGAGGGCGCGGTCATTCGTCCGGAGCGATTGTGAAATTTGAATTTCTGCTCTCATCGCGCGCGAGAGAAGAACAGCGTGAGGTTTTTACACCTATATATATACACATTCACTGAAATAGGTGTAAATTTAATTTATTCAATTAACAACATTTTTTTTTCTCATCAATATATTCGTTCGATTGATTCGTTGAATTTATAAATTAAAAACAAATTGCCCAAATTGCCCAAATTTCAGCTTACAATTTGCTTTACTTCCTTTTTTACATTAACACTTATTCATTTCTATGAATAATAATTGAGACATTATTTCTAAAACCTAAAAAAAAAAAAAATCAGAGCCCATTCTGACATTCGTCCAAGCGTAGGAGGAGGAAAGTGAGACCGGTGGCAGGCGCACGAACCCGAGCAGAAATCTAATCAGGCTGCCTGAGGATCCATCAGGGTCGGATCAGGGATCAATAAGGCGCCCTGATCAGGCACGCCTGATTTGCGCCAGACAGGGGCCTGAGCAGGGATCAATAAGGCGCCCTGATCAGGCACGCCTGATTTGCGCCAGACAGGGGCCTGAGCAGGGATCAATAAGGCGCCCTGATCAGGCACGCCTGATTTGCGCCGGATAGAAGCCTTATCAGGTATCAATAAGGCGCCCTGATCAGGCACGCATGATTTGCGCCGGACAGATTGGGCCGGAAAGATTGGGACGGTCATCGCCAAAACCGGAACAAAAACTAAACGATCAAGTCAAGTAAAATAAAACCTTAAACTTAAAAAAAATGTTTTCATATGTTTCATATTTTTAATAACGTTAGTAAACTTGATAACGTGTAACTGCGATAATAATTTGATAAATGTTGATCTATTTTTAAACAAAAAATTAATCAAATGATTGAGCCAGATGACACGCATGTCTCAGGCTGGATGAGGCACCTGCTCCGGGCCAGATAAGTTGCTTGATCCGAGCCAGATATAGTGCCTAATCCGAGCCTGGTAAGGTGCCTGATCCGGGCCTGATAAAGCGCCTGATCAGAGCCTGATAAGGTGCCTGATCCGGACCTGAACTTGCAAAAGCGTTACATCCCTGATCGGGGCCGGACTAAATTTGCCTGACCCGGCCCGGATTTGCTATTGTGGCAGCCTGATCCGGTCCGGATTTCACCCTGAACAAATTTCTGCTCGGGTAATGACTCCATGACTAAACCTCAATACTTCTTCAAGCCAATTGTCAAAGAGTACTCTATGTTCGTCACAAAAAAAAATGGCGCACAATTTAAAATTTCAGGTTCATTTTGAGACATCCTTTACAACAATGAGCCCAAACAAACCCAAACATGAATGGAGAGAAAAAGCAAGAGAGAGAGAGAGAGAGAGAGAGAGATATATAGGAGCTCGAACCAGAAAATCTTTCTTTTTTTTCTCATCTATATGCATCACCAACAACTCTATGGTAAGTGCCCGTAAATTTTCAAGTTCCGAAGATTTCAGATACACGCAAGACACCACCCAACCACAGTTGATAGTCGGGGGGGGGGGGGGATACGCGGATAATAAATGTTCGCAAGCCATGCGCAGATAAAACACGGATACAATACGCGTAGTGTGGCTTAATCCGACATCACCGCTGCACTTTCCTCCGCACATGTGAATAACGATACACGTCGATCGGGAGTATCGATGAAAAAAAAAAAAAAAAAAAAAAAAAAGGTGCGACAGAACGAGAGAGGGCCGAGGAAGTCTTGGTGGGAGACGCCGATTTATACAAAGTTCAACTCTCGTGAACAGCTCGTTTGATAGTGCAGAGATTACCGCTGTACGAGATCTGCAAAATTGATATGCCTGAATGAAGATAATGCCTGGATGAAAGAGAAGTGCATCGTGGCCCGTTTTATCGGACGCTCACTTCACCGGGTCGCCTGAATACGACGGATTTTTACGTTTTGTGAGAATATTTGAAAAAAAAAAGTTGCCATTTGAAATAGCTTTTTCCTTTAGTTTTTTTAATCATTTTTAAATTTATTTTTTTATTTTTTGTTACTTAAAACTATTTTTTTTCAATTTTCTTGTTACTTAAAAATATTTTTTTCATCTTTGTTCTATTAAATCGAGAATTTTTTTTTTCTACTATTTCAAATAGCTTTTTTATTTAGCTTTTTATTATTCTTTGATATTATTAATTTTTTTTCATTATTTAAAAATATCTTCGCATTTTTTTATTGTTGAAAAATATTTTATTATTTTTCTATTAATATTTTTCATTTAAAGAGCAATTTTCCTTTAAATTTTTTATCCTAAAATATATTTAATTGTTCCTTTTTTTATCTTCAAAAACCATTTTATTCTTCATTTGTCATTTTTACAAATTTTTATTTATTCATTCTTTCTTTTCAAAAATAATTTTTTTTCGGTTTTTTTTCTATTGATTTTTTTTCTCTTTTTTTCTTTTTTGTTTTCGGTGCCACTATCTTTGAGAACTAAAAAGCAATCCAGCCGACAGCGCATTATTACGTGTACGGTAAAAACATCAAACTTCGTGGTCCTCAAGCCTTTCGCAATCGCGAAGTATGCCGACCTCGTTCGTGTTTTTTTTTTTCGTAGCAACGAAGTCGAGCGATGAAATTCCTTCTGGAGTATTCCGTTTGCTTTTTTCGCTTGCCGGCAATGTTGGACAGGCTTTATTGTTTTTTTTTCTTTTGACGTTAAAGTATGTGGGATTTTTGTTATGGGAGCTCCCAGAAGCTTCGAAACAAGGGAACAGATTTGCTGCACGTATTTTCGTAAGATTGCTCGAAGTTTGAGAAACTTTTGACAAGGTGGTGATGAGATTTTGTTTTTTTTTTTTTATTTGTTAAATACCTTTACTTTTAGAAATAAAAAAATGCTCATAATATGCAAAGTTTTATTATAAACTTTTAAATACAATATTTTTAAATGGAAAAAATATTTTTTCTTGTTTCAATAAAATATTCTAAAATAGGACAAATTTTTTCTCCGTTTCAGATAAAATATTTTGAAAGTAGAGAAAATATATTTTTTATTTTAAATAAAATATTATAAAAGCGCCAAAATATTTTCCCAGCTTCAAACAAAATATTTAAAAATACAGAAAATGTTTTCTGCCCCTCCGAATAAAATATTTCAAAATAGACCAAATATTTTCTTAATTTCCAACAAAGTATGTGAAAATAGGTAAATTATTTTCTCTCTTTCAACTAAAATATTTTTAAATAGGTAAAATGTATTCTCCATTTCAAACAAAATATTTCTAAATAGAGAAAATGTTTTCTCCACTGTAAATAAAATATTATAAAATCGCAAAAAATATTTTCTCTGTCTCGAATAAAATATTATAAAAGCGCCAAAATAATTTCCCAGCTTCAACCAAAACATTTAAAAATAAAGAAAATGTTTTCTGCCCCTCCGAATAAAATAATTCAAAATAGACCGAATATTTTCTTTATTTCCAACAAAGTATTTCAAAATAGAAAAAAAAAATTTCCATTGCAAATCAAATATTATATAATCGTAAAAATATTTTGTAATAGGAAATATATTTTTCCTACTTTGAACAAAACATTTAAAAAAAAGATCAAATATTTTCTTTCTTGCCAATAAAACTTTTTTAAGGTAGAAGAAAATTATTTTCTCTTTTTCAAATAAAATTAACAAAAATAGAGAAAAATAAGGATAAGAAAAGAATAAGAAAAGAAAAGAAAATAAAAATAAGAATAATAAAAGAAAAAAAATAAGAAAAAGAAAAGAGAAGAAAATAAGAATAAGAAAAGAAAAAAAATAAGAAAAAGAAAAGAGAAGAAAATAAGAATAAGAAAAGAAAAAAAGAAAATAAGAATAAGAAAAGAAAAAAGAAAATAAGAATAAGAAAAGAAAAAAGAAAATAAGAATAAGAAAATAAATGAAAATAAGAATAAGAAACGAAAAAAAAGAAGATAAGAATAAGAAAAGAAAAGAAAAGAAAATATGAATAAGAGAAGAAAACAAAACAAAACAAAACAAAACAAAAACAAAACAAAAAAACAAAAGAAAATAACTACAAATAAAAAAAAAATAAGATAGAGAAAAATAAGCGGGTGACAAAGAGACAGGTGAAGGTCGTTCGTGCAAAGTTGCGAATAGTACTGACGTTTTTCGCGAGGGCGTCGCTTCGTACGTCGAGACGCCGTGAGTGTCGCGACAATCGCGATCCCGACTGCATTGAGCCGTCGTCGCATCGGCGAGAATCACCGATGCATTTCATAACGCCGCGGGCAAGCGACAAACGCGCACGCACCGTTCGTAGCCACGGCGAGTGCGGGAAAACGCGGCATACACGCGAATTCCGTAAGGATCGGCTGTGCGAGAACAAAAAAAAAAAGGAAACGATCTCGCTCGATTCAGCACAAACCGATCGAGAACGATCCGCAGGCCGTCATCCCTTACTCCCAATGTTTTACCTCTCTCAAGATCCTGCTCTCCTCCTCGCTGTTCTTCCCCTTGGCGCGCAACACCAACAGCAATAACAAAAAATTGCCCCCCTTTTTTTGCACCTGTTAGCACATTTTTTTCTCACTTTTTTTTGAGACCGCTTGTCCAAAAAAAAAAAACTACAACTTTTCCGTGACAAATTTTCACGCGGATAGTCGCCTAATTTTCACCCGGACGAGCCAATCAATTGACGATTGATTTATCAATTGATTGTGCGCTATAGCTTTGACAGACGCGAGTGCGGGAGTTTGTGTAAATCGTCGAAGCGCGCACACTCGTGCATAATGTACCCGGGGAAGATTGAAGAAAAAGAAACAAAGTCGTGACGATTAATCGAGGGAAAAAGATATTTTCCCAGAGCTATACGTACGAACCTACCGCGTGAGTATTATTATTTTTTCGCAAAACTCTTTGCCGTTTTTCTTTTCGTTTTTTTTTTTTTTTTTTTTTTTTTAACGATTCGCGTAACGAACGATCCCCGATGAGATATCGGGATTTTCCTGGTGCAGATTATTCCTCGTCTCGATTGTATGGCGACGCTCATTTATAGACGACTGCCCCCCCCCCCCCCCTGCCCGCCCCTCATCCCACCGGGACTCGTTCTCCCTGAAAGTATCGAAACGATAATCAACGCGATAGAAATTGTCGATCGAATCTTTATCGATTGGCAATTGATTTCGCGTTAAATTTGTCAATTAATTCTACATTGTATTGACGAACGAAATTGTTAGTTTTGTCCCGGAAGTGATCTACTCAATACTTGTAAATGAATATATATGTTGGGAGTACAAATTAATTCGGTCCGTTTTCAAGAGATGGCTCTGGCTGTTATGAGTGTTTCATAGTGACAGCACGGAGAGAATTAAAAAGTAATTTTTGTCGTAAATTTCACGGTAAAAATTACCGTGATATATTTCGATGTGGTGACAAGTGAGAAAAGCATAATAATTCGTATGCGACAAGTTTTTTTAAACTCACGTTACAGAAAATTTCAAATACGTAGCTAAACTTTTACTAGACAAGAAGGGTAGCGAGCACGATAATTTTTACCGAGAGCACAATACATTTTCCTATAACACTCATTAAATTTTATAATAAATCTTAAAATAATTTTTGTAAAGACGATACTTTTTTATAGACATTTTTGAAAGGCATAAAATAATAAAATGCACAGTAAAATATAGCTGATATTATATATTTTTTAAATTTAAGTTTTGCGTATTTCGTTACACATCAAAATTTACTAGAAAATCTGGTAAAATTTCCTATCTGAAGAAGAAATTTTATTTTATTTTCGTGAAAATCTGTGTTTTACTCAGCAATAATAAGCGAAGTTTCAGGGTTGTCATCTGGTTACCGTTACTGCACGGTAATTTTTAACATTTAATTTTCTCCGTGAGCTGATTTCGGTCGTTTCAGAGAGATTAGTCATCTGTCAATAACGTTAAGTTTATATCGCTTTGAGTTCCATTGAAAAACCTTGTTTTTTGACTGTGTTGAATATGTCAAATTTTGTGTTAACTAAGCAGCATTCGCGGGAAGTTTTACTTTTCTGCTTTAATTGGAAGAAAAGTGCAGCTGAAGCGCATCGAATGCTTGTTGATGTTTATGGTGATGATGCTCCAACTGATAAAATCATGTAGGGAATGGTTTCGACGCTTTAAGAACGGTGATTTCAGCGTTGAAGACAAGCCTCGCCCTGGACAGCCAAATGAGCCAATGAGCTGCTACAACCTGGCGATTCCATTACGGGCGATCGGTATAGACTACAATTGATTCGTTTGAGCCGTGCATTACGAGAAAAACGGCCGGAATACGAGCAAAGACATGACAAAGTTATTCTTCTGCATGACAACGCTCGGCCTCGTGTCGCAAAAGTCGTAAAAAAATATTTGGAAACGCTCAAATGGGATATTTTACCGCACCCGCCGTATTCTCCGGACATTGCTCCTTCTGATTACTGGTTGTTCCGACGGATGCAGCAGGATTTAGCAGGTCACCCGTTCACTTCTTTCGCAGAAATCGAAAATTGGCTCAAAACTTGGATCGCCTCAAAAGATGAGACTTTTTGTTCGAGATGGAATTCGAAAATTGCCTGAGAGGTGGGAAAAAGTAGTAGCCAGCGATGGACAATACTTTGATTAATCTATTCATACCTTTTATTTGGAAATAAATGGATTTTTTACCACAAAAAAACGGACCGAATTAATTTGTACTCCCAATATATATATATATATATATATATATATATTTGAGTAAGATCGAGTCAAACAGCGTTGCGCCTGGCCAATACTCGGAGCGGTGACCGCTTAGCAGTGCACTGGCTGGCGCATCATCCAGTGAGCGGAAGGCCAATACTTCTGATATCTTGATATAGATACTTGTCTGCGCACCAGAGAATCAGGAGAATATGGGGCTGTCTATACTGATACGGGTTTTCCACAGTTTCCCCGTACCCTCGGCAAATGCGTTATAGTGTAGCTTAAGACCTTAGGCCACTCTCGAGGCCAAAAAAGGGCATATTTTGTGATTTTTTTTCAGCGAAACCATAAAATAAATTGGAATTACGAAATAGGGGTTTTATTATACACGTAATTGACTATACAAAATTATTTTTTTCACAGCGATACATGTCAAAATGGAGACTAAGGAGCATTTTTCCGATGACGCCTTTATTTCTGGAAGGTCAACGGCCGGACCAACAGCTCCTATAATTTTTCAGTTATGATGAGACACTAAAGTTTTTTCGATTATACATTGGGTGAAGTAAAAAGTTCTAAGCGTTTTCCGCTAGATGTCTTTAGTGAGCCATATCTCACGATGTATACATCGCATCGGGTCATACTATACGGCGATTTAAAGGTGACGTTACGCTTCAAAAAAAGTTCTTTGACAGTTTTGTGTTTGGTGAAGCCAGTTGTGTATTACAGCGTTCCAAAATGGAGGTAAAAAAAGAGAAAATTCGATACATTCTTCAGTACCACTACGACCAAGATGAGAAGGCAGAGCAGGCGGCCAAAAAAATGTGTGCTGTTTATGGACCCAATACAGTAACGAATGCAACAGCAAGGCGGTGGTTCCAACAATTCCGTTCTGGTAATATGGACGTCGAAGATGAGGCACGTTCTGGTAGGCCAATCGTCGAAAATGTCGATAAAATCATGGAAATCGTCGAGTCGGACCGGCATGTGAGCACTTATTCCATTGCCCAGGAACTGAAGATTAGCCAGAAAACCGTTTGGAACCATTTGCATAAGGCTTGTCTCAAGAAGAAGCTCGATGTATGGGTGCCACACGAATTGACGCAAAAGAACCTTTTGGACCGAATTGATGCCTGCGATTCTTTGCTGAAACGTAACGAAATCGACCCATTTTTTAAGCGAATGGTGACTGGCGATGAAAAATGGGTCGCATACGAGAACAACAGCCGAAAAAGATCGTGGTCCAATCGCGGTGAGCCGGCCCAAACGATCGCCAAGCCCGGATTAACGACCAAGAAGGTTTTGCTGTGTGTTTGGTGGGATTGGAAAGAAATCATCCACTATGAGCTGCTCCCATCGGGCCAAACACTCAATTCGGACCTCTACTGTCAACGACTGACCAGATTGAAGCAGGCGATAGACCAGAAGCGGCCTGAATTGGCCAATAGGAAGGGTGTTGTGTTCCATCAAGACAACACCAGGCCGCACCCATCATTAACGACGCGCCAGAAGTTGAAGGCTTTGTCCTAAGTATAGCTTGATTTTCCGCCACCAGATGTCATATCTCCATTTGAAAGATCATAATTATTGGAGCACTAAACGTTTCGACTCGATGTTACAATTAGAGGAGAGTGGGGCACAATGTGTCACGGGGCACAGTGAGCCACAAGCGGTTTCTCGGAGGTTTATAGCTCGCAAATTCCGAAATTTTATGTATTTGACCGCGATTTATATTAGGTTCCGTTAAGCCTAAAAGCAAGTCGATAGCAGCTCACAAAGGATTATTGAAAATTAAAAATTGATTTGAGGCTTGGAAAAAAAAATATTTCGCTCGCCGGGAAAACGTAAAATATAACGACACTTTCTGTAGCGGCTCCGGTTTTCGGTCCTAATCGATAGTTTCATTATTTATGATGCACTCAGTGACGTGTATTTTTCCATCCGTAGTTTAATTAATACTTATTTTCATCAATAATCAAATATTTTACTAGTGGGGTACAATGTGTCACCGAGTTGGTGGGGCAAGATGAGTCGACTCCCAATGAGGAAACAAAGAAGTGAAGACGCTCCGAAGAAGCGCAATGTGTCACGGGCAACTGTCAAACACGTGCGATTTCTCGGAGTTTTGTAGCTTGAAAAATCCGAAATTTTTTGTGTTGGTCCGTCATTTATATTAAGTTACGGCTGGCCTAAAAGAAAGTCAAAAGCAGCTCACGAAGAATTATTAACAGTACAAAATTAATTTGAGCCTCGAAAAAAAAATTTCGCTTGCCGGGAAAACGTCAAATATTGTGGGGCAATTGTGTGGAGGACAATGTGTCATCGAGTTGTTGAGCACAATGAGTCGACTCACAATGTTATTGGCAAATAATACCCGTTGTGAAATTATCGGTACGTATGAAAATCTGTTATCTGTGTTAGGAAAATATAAGAGTTTCAACCGGCTCGTTGTACCCTACGTTTCGCAGCACTTGACACACTGTGCCCACCTATCTGACACATTGCTCCCCACCCGTGGGACACACTGAGCCAATCCGCAATTTTCTTGCTAACCCATTATTGTAGGATTTTTAATCTTTTTGCAAAAAATATTTTTTCTAATCAAACTACTTTGGTAAGAGCACAAATTCGA
>CAWVQM010000293.1:0-45470 GCA_963932345.1 Ophion ventricosus | reverse complement strand
AAAAAGCCAGGTGAGTGGCTTATGATCTGTGACCACTGTAAATTTTGTTCCATAAATGTATGGTCGGAATTGAGTTACCGCCCAAATTATTGCCAACATTTCCTTTTCCTTTGTTGAATAATTTGTTTCGGCCTTGTTTAGGGTACGACTAGCGTAACATATTGGTAAATCTTCTCCAATTTTTCCCTGAGACAAGATTGCTCCAATTGCCTTATCCGAAGCGTCTGTTGTGACGACGAAAGGTTTTTTGAAATCCGGCTACTGCAAAATGGTGCAGTACTGAGAGTCTCCTTTAATTTTTCTAACGTTTGCTCACAGAGTTTGCAGCAGATGAACTTGGTTTCCTTTTTTATTAATTCCATTAAGGGCTTAGCTATTTTGAAATGTCCTGTATTAATTTTCGATAATATCCTGTGAGTCCCAAAAATGACTGAACTTCTTTTACGTTTTTTGGAACGGGAAATCGTTGAACTGCTTCGATTTTCCCTGGGTCGGGTTTGGCTCTAACCTCCGTTATGACGTGACCCAGATAATGGGTTTCTTTTCGTAAAAATTGACATTTTTTCGGCTGCATCTTCAATTGAGCCTCTCTTAGTCAGTCGAATACTTCTCTCAACCTCTTATTGTGTTCTTCGAACGATGTTCCGTATACTACTATGTCGTCTAGGTAGACATAGCATTTGAGACCTTAGTCTTTGGAAAGTCGGTGGGGCGTTTTTCAACCTAAATGGCATTCGATTGTATTCGTAGTGTCCAAGATGTGTGGAAAAAGCTGTTTTTGGGTTATCCTCTTCGGCCATCAGTATCTGATGAAATCCTGATGCCAAATCGAGGGTTGTAAAATATTTGGCTCGACCCAACTGGTCCAATATTTCAGTGGTATACGGTAATGCGTACGAGTCCCCTTCTGTTGCTTCGTTTAGCTTCCTGAAATCCACTACCACTCTTTTTCGGACGTTGCCTTCCGCGTCGGCTTTCTTTGGAACGACGAGTAGAGGAGCATTCCATGGGCTCTTGCTCGGTCGGATTATTTCGTCTTTTAACATTCCTTTGGCCTGCTTCATGACTTCCTGTTTATGTACTTCCGGCAATCGGTACGGACGAATTTTCACAGGTGTCGTTTCTGCTGGGACATTTATGCGATGTTCGACTATGTTCGTATTTCCGAGTTTTTCGCCTTTCAAATGGAACACGTCGGCGAATTCCTCGCTGAATTCCCGTAAAAAAATTTCTTCTTCTTTATTCAAGTTTGAGGTTGCTTTAACCTCTTTCCATATTTTTTCTTGACGTTTAATCCTATCTTCCTTGCTGAGGGTATTTATTTATTTTGTTTCATTTGCTGATTCTTCTTTTTCTATTTCTTCTATTTCCACCGTTGGCCTGTCGATCTCAATTTCCTGTTCGGGAGAGTTTCGTACAATTACGAGACAGGAGTTTCCGGTCGGAATTGCAAAACTTTGTCCTATTTTGACTCCTGGTCGTATTTCTTTTGTTGCGACGCATCCTACGTTTGCTGTTAATGTTTTCGCGTATAATATTTTTTCTGGGCGAGGGGGTAATTTAATTCCCTTTGTACCGTTGACCATAGGTACCATGTGCCCGTATATTTTTATCTATTTACCGTTCAATATGTCGACGTTGTGGTCGCGTATAAAATCCATGCCTAGGATTCCGTCTACTTCCAATGCTACTGTGTCGTCTGTTACGAAAAATCCATGTTTTACGTTTACTGCGGGAGTTTCGATTTCTAGCATTATCTTGCAAAGGGCGTGAAATTTTATTCCGCCTATTCCCTTTAATTCGATTATCTCGTGCATTATCTCAGTTTCTTTTCTCAATGCACTCTTTTTTATGAGACAACACTGTGCTCCTGTGTCTCCCTTTAATGTGAGCATTTTTTCACGAGGTTGGGGTAATACGATATGGAAATCGCTCGCCGTTTTTTCGGGATCGATTGTTTTAACATCGTATGTCTTTACTTTTTTAAGTGGACGATCCTTTTTGAGTGAGCTTGTAGCTAATGTTCGGGCAATTTCGCTGACGTTTCTCTTTTTTACTTCGGTCGTTACCGTGACAATGCTAATGATCCGTGTGAATGATCCGATCGTTTTTGTATTTTCGCTGAGATTTCGATTTTCTTCTTTTGGTCTTTCTTCACGCGGTTTGTTTCTGTTTGCTGTCGAATGATACTGATTCGGGCGCCCTTGGGTCCCGTTTTTATTCCAGTTATTGGTTCCCTGACTATGCTGATAAGTCCCTCGACTCTGTTGATAATTATTCCCTTGGTTAGGGTGACTGTTGGTCCCTTTACCATGCTGCCGATTTCTCTTTCGACAATCTTTATACGCATATCCCGATTTCTTGCAGTAGTTGCAAGTTATGTTTAGTTGGTGCACGCTTTTAGTACGACAATCTTTTCCTACATGGCGTATCTTATGACACTTGTGACACGTCACGGGCGTGCGTTTTTCCAAATGCATTTGTTTGTTGATCGATTCACCTCCCATAACTGATTTTTCTTCTTCCGTGGCTCCTTTTAGGGCCGATCCGAGATCTTCAAATCTTCGGGCTTTTACTATAACTTGATACTCTCATCGGAGTCCTCTTTCAAAATTATGTAGTGCTAACTGACGGACATAAGCTTCTATTGTTTTCTTTCCTGCTGCTGTTCCTTCTTTTGCTGTGCTAGCATCTACCAGTTCCATCATAATTGTTTCGAGTCGTTGACCGTACGCTAACACGCTCTCGTTTGCTCTTTGCCTACATGTATTAAAATCTACCTGTAAGGCGGCTATAGTACGTTGGGTCCCGTACAATGCCGTCATCTCTTTATTAAATTGTATGTATGAATCAATTTGTTTGTATCGTGTGTCTTTTCGTCCTTTCCCTACGAATTTTGTTGCTAATTTACGGATTTTAATAAGGTTTGTTGGTCCGCGATCGCGATACTTTCATTTGCATAACCATACGCCTCTGTTATATCGTCTACTTCTTCAGGCTTTGTTCCGTCAAATTGTGGTATGAGGCTTCGAGCCTCTTTCAATGTAATAAATTCATTTTCCTCTGGTCGCGCCATATTTTCAAAGTTAGTTGCTAATAGAGACAATTCCTGTAATTCCATTTCACGACCACGCCTAATATCTACAGTATCGGGCGATTGATCTGAATCGGATAAAAATGTTACGGTTTGATCTGTCGCAGATCGAAATTTTGTTCTTTTCGTTACGGCGCGTCTCGTTATAGATTTTTGTGAATTCGGGATATCGTCGGAACTAGTGTCTATTCTAGGACGTTTTTTATTAGGTTCTTCTTCTAATTCGTCTTTTAATTCATCTTCACGACGCTTGTCGAAAATTGGTTCTAATGATCGCGATAATACATGTCTACCAGGTAATCGATATAATTTTTTACGCTCTTCTTCGTTCGACATTAATCCCCAGTTGGCTTTGGAGGGTTTTCATATATAAATGTTGCGTCACTTACAGTAAGATGATCCGTTGCATGATGATCGATGCCTTGTAGTTGAATCGCTGTTGCTTGTAGCTTCGTTGCTCAGGTTCAGACGTTCAACTCGTGTGGAAGGCCTTGAAAGATGTGGAACGGCGTTGCGTCTCTGTTGTCGTATTGCTTTGATTGTTGAACTCGTACTCGTTGTTGATTTTTTTGTAGTTGATGGCGGTGTTGAGTCTTCGGTCTCGTGGTCGGTCTGGTTTCGATGATCCTCGGGATCCGGTTTATTTTGAATGGCTCTGTACGTACGGCTCGGCCGTCTGCTTACGTTTAAATTTTTTGTTTCTCCTTCTTTCCGACTCGGTCGGGATGCTTGTAGTAATTGCTTATTCGTGTTTTCTTCTTTTTTTTTTTGACGTGACTCGGTCACTTATACTTGCGTTGTATATCTTCAGTTTCTTTAAAAATATATACTTTTTTATTTATTTTTTTCTTAATTTTTCAATGAGTTCACGTTTCCCAAGTTGTGGAATCCCACCGCTGCCACCAATGTTTCCCGCTAATTTTGCGCCAACATGATTGTGCCCTTGAAGTTACGTCCTCGAAGAGACCGGTGGCGGGAATCGGGCGATCGAGGACGGGTAGCTGGGTGCTTTTAATTATGAGTAAATCTCCAACTCGAGAATTGTGAACTTACAAATATTCAACTTTATTATAACTAGGCAACATAACTAGACCGACCTCTTCGGTTACCACCCGAAGACTGACTTTTACCTTTCGGTTCCTCTAATTGTTAGCTCGGTTATTGGCGATCGAACGTTCTAGAACGTTCGAATCGTACGTTGTCGATTCAGCGATTCGTGTCGCCAGTCACCTCTGGAGGTGCTTCACTCGCCAAAACTGCTGTCGTTGCACAGGGGCCTATAGCCTCTCGACTTCGCAAATCGAATATGCTGGTTTCTATGAGCCATAAGTTATGCGCTGAATTTCGGGGCACAACAGGTGGGTTCCGGAACTTAAAAATCGTTGCCAATTTTTTCGTGGCTATCCTTAGGCACTGTGAACATCCGGCGCAAATAAAAAAAATGAGAATGTCTTTAGCGCCGGAAATACGATTTTTTCCAACTTTCACCCCCCGATAGTGGTGGGTTCCGGAAGTTAAAAACCGTTGCCAATTTTTTCGTGGCTATCGTTAAGGCACTCTGAACATTCCGCGTAAATAAAAAAAATGAGAATGTCTTTAGCACCGGAGATACAGATTTTTCCAATTTTCACCCCCGATAAGGGCGGGTTCCGGAAGATAAAAATCGTTGCCAATTTTTTTGTGGCTGTCCGTACACACAGTGAACATTCGGCGCAAATAAAAAAAAGAGAATGTCTTTAGCGTCGGAAATACGATTTTCATTGGTCTTTACCCCCCCCCCGAGAAAGGTCGGTTCCGGAAGTTGAAAATCGTTGCCATTTTTTGTTTGGTCTTTTTTACGCACTCGAAATATACTGCGCGAATACAAAAAATGCGAATGTCTTTAACGCCCTAAATACGATTTTTTCCAACTTTGACCCCATAGAAGGGTGTGTTCCGGAAGTTTTAAATCGTTGCCAATTTTTTTCTGGCTTTCCTTAGGTGTCAAGTATCCATAACACAAATAAAAAAATGAGAATGTCTGTACGACCGGAGATAAGATTTTCACGCGACTTTCACCCCCCCCCCCCCCGCCCCCCCCCCCAGAAGGGTGGGTTCCTCAACATGAAAATCGTTTCCAATTTTTTTCTGGCTTCCCACAGGCCCTAGAAATATATGGCGCAAATAAAAAAATAGGAATATCTTTAACGCCGGCGATACGATTTTTGCCATCTTTCACCCCCCGAAAAGGGTGTGTTCCAGAAATTATAAATCGTTGCTAATTTTTTCATGGCTTTTCGTAGGTACTTAGAATTCATAACGTAAAGAAAAAAAATGAGAATGTCTGTATCGCCCGAGATATAATTTTTTTAAAATTTCAACCCCTTAGTAAGGGCGGATACTGGCCCTCCAATTTTTTTCAACGGTTCATAGGGCCTTCGCGGATAGTACAGCAACGAAATATACTCGAAAAAAGTTATTAAAAATTAAAAAAAATAAAAAAATGTTCGTTGGAATCCAACGATGGAAACTTCAGACCCATGAGAATAGCTTCTGCAGATGTTAATGGTTGCAAAACGAATAGAACTAAATCGCCGTAAATTCTGAAAATATTATATCATCAAGATTGAGGTTCAAACGATTGATTATGCTAACAAGAAAAGGTCGCGAGGTCGATCTCTCCGATTTCGATGAAATTTGTCATGTTTGTAGAATGGGTAAAAATAGGCGACACGTATTTTTTTATATGGGCGGAACCTGATTTTCAAGGGGTGAAACGCACCCTCGAATAGGGGTGTTTTCTTTATTCGTCGATAACGTTTTAACGTGCCCCGCAATTCAGCGGATAACTTAAGGCGCATAGCAACGAGCATATTCGACTTGCGAAGTCGAGAGGCTATAGGCCCCTGTGCAACGACAGCAGTTTTGGCGAGTGAAGCACCTCCAGAGGTGACTTTGGCGACACGAATCGATTCACACGTACGATGTCGATTCAGCAATCGACATCGTACGATTTGTACTTTCGAGAACGTTCGATCGCCAATAACCGAGCTAACAATTAGAAGTACCGAAAGGTAAAAGTCAGTCTTCGGGTGGCAACCAAAGAGGTCGGTCTCAAGGCAACTTAACATCTCGTACGACAAATGTTGCCTAGTTATAATAAAGTTGAATATTTGTAAGTTCATAATTCTCGAGTTGGAGATTTACTCATAATTGGAAGCACCCAGCTACCCGTCCTCGATCGCCCGATTCCCGCCACCAGTCTCGTCGAGGACGTAACTTCAAGGGCACAATCATGTTGGCGAGAAATTAGCGGCACAACATTGGTGGCAGCGGTGGGATTCCACAACTTGGGAAACACGAACTCATTGAAAAAAAAAGTATGTAAAAAAAAGCTGAAGATATACAGCGCAAGTACAAGTGACCGAGTCACGTCAAAAAAAAAAGAAATAAGAAAACACGAAAAAGCATTTGCTACAAGCATCCCGACCGAGTCGGAAAGAAGATAGAAGGAAAAAACAAAAAATTGAAACGTAAGCAGACGGCCGAGCCCTACGTACAGAGCCATTCAAAATAAACCGGATCCTGAGGATCATCGAAACCAGAGCAACCACGAGACCGAAGACTCAACACCGCCATGAACTACAAAAAAGATCAACAACGAGTACGAGTTCAACAATCAAAGCAACATGACAACAGGGACGCAACGCCGTTCCACATCTTTCAAGGCCTTCCACACGAGTTGAACGTCTGAACCTGAGCAACCAAGCTACAAGCAATAGCGATTCAACTACAAGGCATCGATCATCATGCAACGGATCATCTTACTGTAAGTGACGGAACATTTATATATGAAAACCCTCCAAAGCCAAATAGGGATTAATGTCGAACGAAGAAGAGCGTAAAAAATGATATCGATTACCTGGTAGACATGTATTATCGCGATCCTTAGAATCAATTTTCGACAAGCGTCGTGAAGATGAATTAAAAGACGAATTAGAAGAAGAACCTAGTAAAAAAAACGTCCTAGAATAGACACTAGTTCCGACGATACCCCGAATTCACAAAAATCTATTGCTAGACGCGCTGTAACGAAAAGAACAAAATTTCGATCTTCGACAGATCAAACCGTAACATTTTTATCCGATTCAGATCAATCGCCCAATACTGTAGAAATTAGGCGCGGTCGTGAAATCGATTTACAGGAATTTTCTCTGTTAGCAACTAACTTCGAAAATATGGCGGGACCAGAGCAAAATGAATTTATGACATTGAAAGGGGCTCGAAGCCTCATACCACGATTCGACAGAACAAAGCCTGAAGAAGTAGACGATATAATAGAAGCGTATGGTTATGCAAATGAAAGTATCGCAGCCGCGGACCAACAAACTTTGTTAAAATCCGTATTAGCAACAAAAATCGTAGGGAAAGCGCGAAAAGACACACGATACAAACAAATTGATTCATACATACAATTTAAAGAAGAGATGACGGCATTGTACGGGACCCGACGTACTATAGCCGCCTTACAGGTAGATTTTAATACATGTAGGCAAAGAGCAAACGAGAGCGTGCTAGCTTACGGTCAACGACTCGAAACAATTATGATCGAACTAGTAGATGCTAGCACAGCAAAAAAAGGAACAGCAGCAGGAAAGAAAACAATAGAAACATTTGTTCGCCAATTAGCACTTCATAATTTTGAAAGACGACTCCGATGAGAGTATCAAGTTATAGTAAAAGCCCGAGGATTTGAAAATCTCGGATCGGCCCTAAAAGGAGCCATGGAAAAAGAAAAATCAGTTCACGGAGGTGAATCGATCAACAAACGAATGCACTTGAAAAAACGCACGCCCGTGACGTGTCACAAGTGTCATAAGATAGGTCATTTAGGAAAAGATTGTCGTACTAAAAGCGTGCACCAACTAAACACAACTTGCAACTACTGCCAGAAACCGGGACACGCGTATAAAGACTGTCGAAAGAGAAATTGGCGGCAAGGTCAAAGGACCAACAGTCACCCTAATCAAGGGAATAATTATCAACGGAGTCAAGGGACTTATCAGCATAGCCAGGGAACCAAAAACTATTATAAAAACGGGCCGCAAGAAGAACCAAAAGAAGAAAATCGAAATCTCAGCGAAAATAAAAAAACCATCGGATCTTCCACACTTAGCATGGTCACGGTAACGACCGAAGAAAAAAAGAGAAACGTCAGCGGAATTGCCCGAACATTAGCTACAAGCTTATTTCAAAAAGGATCGTCCACTTAAAAAAGTAAAGACATACGATGTTAAAACAATCAATCCGGAAGAAACGGCGAGCGATTTCCATATCGCGTCGTCCCAAGCTCGTGAAAAAATTCTCACATTAAAAGGAGACAAAGGAGCTCAGTGTTGTCTCAAAAAAAGAGTGCATTGAAAAAAGAAACTGAGATAATAGACTAGACAATTGAATTGAAGGGAATAGGCGGAATAAAATTTCACGCCCTTTGCAAGATAATGCTAGAAATCGAAACTCCCGCAGTAGACATAAAACATGGATTTTTCGTAATAGACGACACAGTAGCATTGGAAGTAGACGGAATCCTAGGCCTGGATTTTATACGTGAACACAACGTCGACATATTGAACGGTAAATACATAAAAATATATGCGCACATGGTACCTATGGCCAACGGTACAAAGGGAATTAAATTACCCCCTCGCACAGAAAAAATATTATACGCGAAAACATTAACAGCGAACGTAGTATGCGTCGCAGCAAAAGAAATACGACCAAGAGTCAAAATAGGACAAAGTTTTGCAATTCCGACCAGAAACTCCTGTCTCGTAATTGTACGAAACTCGTGCGATCAAGAAATTGAGGTCGACGGACCAACGGTGGAAATAGAAGAAATAGAAAAAGAAGAATCAGTAAATGAAACAAAAGAAATAAATACCCTCAGCAAGGAAGATAGGACCAAACGTCAAGAAAAAATATGGAAAGAGGTCAAAGGAATCTCAAACTTGAATAAAGAAGAAGAAAAATTTTTACGGGAATTCAGCGAGGAATTCGCCGACTTATTCCATTTGGAAGGCGAAAAACTCGGATATACGAACATAGTCGAACATCGCATAAATATCCCAGCACGAACGACACCTGTGAAAATTCGTGCGTACCGATTGCCAGAAGTGCATAAACAGGAAGTCATGAAACAGGCCAAAGAAATGTTAAAAGACGAAATAATCCGACCGAGCAAGAGCCCATGGAATGCTCCTCTACTCGTCGTTCCAAAGAAAGCCGACGCGGAAGGCAACGTCCGAAAAAGAGTGGTAGTGGATTTCAGGAAGCTAAACGATGCAACAGAAGGTGACTCGTACCCATTACCCAATATCACCGAAATATTGGACCAGTTGGGTCGAGCCAAATATTTTACAACCCTCGATTTGGCAGCCGGATTTCATCAGATACCGAAGGCCGAAGAGGATAAACCATAACAGCTTTTTCCACACCACTTGGACACTACGAATACAATCGAATGCCATTTGGGTTGAAAAACGCCCCACCGACTTTCCAAAGACTAATGGACGCCGTATTCGCTGGCATCCAAGGTCTCAAATGCTATGTCTACCTCGACGACATAGTAGTATACGGAACATCGTTCGAAGAACACAATAAAAGGTTGAGAGAAGCATTCGACCGACTAAGAGAGTCTCAATTGAAGGTGCAGCCGAAAAAATGTCAATTTTTACGAAAAGAAACCCATTATCTGGGTCACGTCATAACGGAGGTTGGAGTCAAACCCGACCCAGGGAAAATCGAAGCATTTCAACGATTTCCCATTCCAAAAAACGTAAAAGAAGTCCAATCATTTTGGGACTCGCAGGATATTATCGAAAATTTATACAGGACTTTTCAAAAATAGCTAAGCCCTTAACGGAATTAATAAAAAAAAAGAGAGCAAATTCATCTGGAGCAAACTCTGTGAGCAATCGTTTGAAAAATTAAAAGAGACTCTCAGTGCAGCACCAATTTTGCAGTATCCGGATTTCAAAAAACCTTTCGTCGTCACAACAGACGCTTCGGATAAAGCAATTGGAGCAATCTTGTCTCAGGGAAAAATTGGAGAAGATTTACCAATATGTTACGCTAGTCGTACCCTGAACAAGGCCGAAACAAATTATTCAACAACGGAAAAGGAAATGTTGGCAATAATTTGGGCAGTAACTCAATTCCGACCATACATTTATGGAACAAAGTTTACAGTGGTCACGGATCATAAGCCACGATTGATGCGATGGCGCATCAAGTTAGCGGAGTTCGACTATACCATCGACTACAAAGCTGGAAAGAAAAACACAAACGCAGACGCGCTAAGTAGAATGTATGTGTTAGTGACGACGCGGCGAGCAGCTGAGACCGCGGTACGTTGTGAGAGAGAGCGCGAAAAGAAGGACAGCGCTACGAATAGCCGCACAAAGAGGAGAGACCAAGAATACGGCTCACCGGGCTACGAGGCCCCACGTCCGCGAAAGAGTCACTTGCGGTAGCGAGGCACGGGAGGAATCTCCCCGTGAGTTAGAAGAGTCGCGACTCTCGAATACGAGCGAGAGTGACGAGGAAAATTGCAGCATTGGCGGCTCCACACCAGGCAAGGGAGCCCGAGCGCGTATAATACCAGAACACAGCGATGCCCCTCTGGGTGGGCCCCAATGCAACGCTCCGAACAAGGCTGGCCACAATCAACCGGGCCCGCGAAAGCGTGGTAGGCCGAGAAAAATAATGGAAGACTCTGCGAACGCTGGAAGGGAACGCCCACATGGGACGACGGAGGTCCGTAGGGGTGAAAAGAAACTTCCCCTGGCAAAGGAAAACCGAGCCACAGGCCCGAGCAAAAAAGAGACAGAGCAAGCGCAAGACTCGAGCGCGAACGAGACAGCAAGTGATAGTGAAACAGAGATAGAAAATAGGAATCAAGCATGTCCAAGCGAGAGAGAGCGCAGTATAATACTTCAAGAATACCCCGACGCTCCCCTCGGCGGACATCCAGGCGTAAAAAGAATGACACAGCGAATTAAAACAAAATACAACTGGCCTAGAATGAATAAAGATATACAAGACTATGTATCATCATGCGATAAATGTCAAAGCAACAAAATTATGAGATACAAGACCGCACCCATGGTAATTACCGACACGCCTGAAAGAGCGTTTAAAAAATGTGCAGTCGAAATAGTAGGACCTTTACCTGAGTTCGAAGTAGAACATAAATATATCCTAACTTTTCAAGATTTGTTAACGAAATATAGCGCAGCAATCCCACTAAAAAATCAAGAAGCTAGAGAAGTAGCCAAGGGATTTGCGACACAAATAATTTGCAAATATGGAATTCCGAGAACAGTGTTATCCGACCAAGGAACGAATTTTTTAAGTGAACTTTTTAAGGAAATGTGCACTTTATTTCAAATAAAAAAGATACAAACAACCGCAATCAAATGGAGCCCTAGAGCGATCCCACAGGACTCTAGCGGAATACCTAAAAAATGCCATACAAGAGGATCAAAGGGATTGGGATGAGTGGTTACCGTACGCAATGTTCACGTACAATACGACTCCTCATACGGCAACAGGTTATACGCCGCATGAATTAATTTTTGGAAAGGTAGCCGAATTACCGACAGCATTAAAGGAAGCCCCAAGAAAAACATACACATACGACGATTACGTCGGGGAGTTGCGTGAGCGACTCCGAGCCACATGGCAAGTAGCAAGAGAAGGACTCACACAAGGAAAGGTTAAAACAAAGGAAGAACGTGATAGGACGACCGGCAATATAGAATACCAGCCCGTTGACAAGGTACTCCTACACGACACGACGCTACGCCGAGGGAGATCAGCTAAACTGACCCCCAAATAGACGGGGCCATACATTATAAAAAGCCGAGATTCTGAAGTTAACTACTCTATCGGCCGTGGACGCAAGGTAGTCCGGGTACATGTCAACCGGATCAAGCCCTACGTTACCCACTGACCGACAGAGTAGGGGGCGGCTCGAGTGGCCCGCGGAGGCCGGCGAGCGGCCCACGAGGCGCTGCATGACGCCTCCCCGTCTCACGCCGTCACCGTGGCAACCGACGTGAGGCGGCCGCCATAACGCGACGATTCGCGTACGGGTGGCGCGATGCCACCCAGAAAAGAAAAATAATATAGATATATATATATATACAGGGTGAGGCACTAACTGTTGCCACCTTGAATATCTCTATAATTATCGACGTCACAAAAAAATGTTTGAAACGAAATTTGTACCGTACGAAAGGGGTCATCAAATACGACCATTTTTTTTTATCGCAGTGGAGGCGCTGTCGCACAGTAAAGGTCACCTCCACTTTTTTAAATGGGACGGTACATTTTTTTTTCAACGATCTTGTAGAGCATCGAAAACTGCATAAAAAACATTCAGGGGTCAAAGTCGTTCAAGGTCATTTAAGATCAAAAAGTGACATGAACTTTATTTTTATGTGAAATTACCTTTATTCACAGTAGATGTTCAAAGTGATTGCCATCCGAATCAATGCAGTATTGCAATCTCCTCATCACGGATTGTGTAGAATTTCTTATCACTTCGGCACTTATCGAATCACAGGCTCGAAGAATTCTCTCACGCATATCAGCCGGCGGAGTTGGACGTTCTTTATAAAACAAGATCTTTCAAGTATCCCCACAAGAAAAAGTCCAGAGCCGTCAAGTCTGGCGAGCGAGCCGGCCACGATATAGCTCCTCGGCGTCCAATCCAACGATTTGGAAATCTCTTTTGCAATTCATTTCTAGCTATCAGCGAAAAATGTGCCGGGCACCCATCATGTTGATACCACATTCTGTTTCTTGTTTCTAAAGGTATTTCTTCCAAAAACACCAATTTCCGTTTCTTCGTTAGTAACTCGCTTTTGTCGGTTACTTTCCCGACGGGTTAAGGATCCAGTTGTCCTCAGTTTAGTGTACAAAATTTGAAATGTACGGCGTGTAGGATGAGAACTTTCAGGAAATCTTTCAGCGTATAAGTCTCTAGCTCTCACTGCATTTTTCTGACATTCTCCGTAAATTAGAAGCATATCAGTTTGCTCTTCAAAAGAATACATCATTTACATTCGCTTGATTCATTAATACTAGTCTCACCATTCTTACTATCGTTATCTTGGGTTCGTTTGGGCGAAACATTGTACAATGTTCCGTGTACATTATAGGTTTGGTGCCGTTGTTTACATAAAAGACAATGGCAAGACTTCGGCGATAAGTGCCGAAGTGATAAGAAATTCGTGATGAGGAGATTGCAATACTGCATTGATTCCAATGGCAATCACTTTGAACATCTACTGTGAATAAAGGTAATTTCCCATAAAAATAAAGTTCATGTCACTTTTTGATCTTAAATGACCTTGAACGACTTTGACCCCTAAATTTTTTTTATGCAGTTTTCGATGCTCTACAAGATAGTTGGAAAAAAAATGTACCGTCCCATTTAAAAAAGTGGAGGTGACCTTTACTGTGCGACAGCGCCTCGACTAAGATAACAAAATATGGTCGCATTTGATGACCCCTTTCGTACGGTACAACTTTTGTTTCAAACATTTTTTTGTGACGTCGATAATTACAGAGATATTCAAGGTGGCAACAGTTAGTGCCTCACCCTGTATATATATATATATATATATATTTTTTTTTTTTTTTTATTAAAATAATAATGAAAAAAAAAAAAAAATTTTATCAATAATAAAATTTAAAAAAATAAAAAAAATCGATGATACGTTTAAATAATTGAAAAAAAGATTGAGAGAGATGGTAGGAAGAAGGAAAACACAAGGAAAAATAATTTATACACAAATTTAAAATAAAATTCCAAATATATTGTTACAAAATAAAAAGATAAGAAAAATAATAATAATAATAATAATAATAACATGTAAATATAGTTGGACTATCATTTAGCCAAGGGACGCCACATAGGCGTCCCAGATGGGGTCCCTCGCCGGGACCCCCCCCCCCCCCCCCCATCTCCTCGAGGCCAAACAGGGCGCGCAGACAGAAAATGTCTCCTGGGACCCCCTCGGAGTCCCACTCCTAGCATTCAGGGGAAAAGGTGTCGTCCTCCCACAGCCGCTGCAGGGCCTCCCTGGCGCGGCGTCGACGGGCCCATACGCCCTTCGCATGTGTAATAAAGTTCCGGACCCATAGGCCCCGCCAAAGCGACCTCCCGTGCGTCTCGCGACGCACCGTCTGAAAAAAAGAGGAACAAAAGAGAAATATTAGTATAAAATAAGAAATAAAAAATAAAAATAAAAACGAAGCTTACCAAAAGGAGATCGACCCCCTCGCCCTCGAAAACGACGCGGTCACCACTGGCGTAAAAATACATCCTGGAAACAAAAGAAAACAAGCACAAATTAAAAAAAAAGGGCGGGAGAAGAAAAAAAAAGATATAATTATATATATATATACACACACATAAAGAACACTCACTTTTTTTTTTTTAATAAAGAAAATAAACTGCTGCACGCGACGAAAGTCAGACGATTAATGATTCTTCTCTGGAATAATGAAGCTCCAGAAACGAGCGAAATATCCCCACTCCTCACTAATTCGTCACAAAAAACATGGAGTGGAGGAAATAAAGACACCTTCAAGGGTTCCCAGGGTGCTGACACAGCATCCGACCGGATACACGTTTGCTAAAAACGCCGTCGCGATAGCGAAAAGCGCGAGTATTTCACGCGCATAAAAAATACTATAGGAGAGAAGAAAAAATATATATATACAAATGCCTATAGCGAAACAGCGAAAATATTACTTATACAAAAAAAAAGGAAAAAGAACAAGGGATAAACCCATAATCCTCTTTGCAGGTTCCTATTTGCCCTTCCTGAGATTGCTCAAGGGAACGGCAATGAAAAGGAAAATAAAAATTTTCACGTGGAAAGATTTTCCACGTCACCGGGAATTTACTACGAGGAAATTGGAACGCTATTCGTCACAAAGGAAGTATGGACATTAGCCATACGTATGGATCTCCAGCCCATTATGGATAGGGATCATCAAATAAAATTAGCATTAAAACCTTTATTGGAAAGTTGTCACCGGACACCGGAATACGATCTATGCACTGCATCAGCAGATTCTCTCGAAAATATAGAAAATAAAATAGAAAGCGAAATCGAAGCGATCTACGATATTACAGGAACAAAAAGAAAGGTTGTTAAGAGAGGATTAATCAATGGATTAGGGTCAATAATAAAATCAATAACCGGTCATTTAGACGCAGATGACGCTCAGAAAATAAATGATCAAATTAAAGAAATAACAAGAAAACAAAAAACAACAGAAGATGTGCTAAAAGAAAATTTACAAATTCAAAAATCTACGATCGAAATGTTCAATCGAACTACGAGCCGTTACACAGCTAACGAAAATTCCCTAAAACGAATAGTTGCAGAATTACAACACGGTGTAACTAATTTAGTAATGGATATGCTAACAAGACAAAAACTTGACGAAAAATTAACTGCAATTAGCGTAATCATAGAATCATTGTTAAACGATATACGTCTACTAGAGATTTTCCTAGTAGGATTACCAAAGGGAATAGTTAACCCTACCATATTGTCACCTAGACAATTAGCAGCGTGCCTGAAAGAGGCATTACCACACCTGCCTCAGGGACTCGATTTTCCAACGTCAGTCGAACGCGAAAAAATGAACGACCTATTAAAGGTCACGGAAATAGGCTCCTACTGCAGGCAAAGCACCTTGGTATTAGTTTTGAAAATAACTTTAATCGAAAACATCGAATTTGGCGTTAACAAAGCCTATCCTTTGCCCGTACGAGTAGAACGAAATAATTTTCAATTCATAAAAACGTCTATGAAATTTGTAATAATAAATCGAGAACAGAGAGATTATTTAACGCTGACCGAAAACGAATTAGCGGCATGTAAAAGAAAGAATAATCAATATTACTGTCATCCGAAACACGCGAGACAAGTAATACAATCAGAGGCACCATGCGAAATAACAACATTTATAGGAAAAAAACCAGGCCTATTAAATTGTACTCATCGCCTGGCGAAATTGAAAAATTCAATAGTCATCGCCTTAGAAAAGGAAGGACGATGGTTGTACGTAGAGCCCGAGACCAAAGCGCTTACGATAAATTGTAAACAATCGACAATAGAACATATAACAATAACAGGTACAGGCATATTGGCTTTGGACGGGAAATGTTCCGTCACCTCCGACGATTTAAAAATCGAAACGTTAAAAGAAACGAAACAAGAAAAAACCATAACTTTCCTACCACCATATAATTTAACGTTCTTGTTTCCAGAAATGGATATACAACATCCATTATTAGAGAGTAATATACCTCATGAAATAATAAACGATCCAACGGAAATCAACAAAATAGGAGAGGGGATCGAAAATTTAAAAACAAAATTAAGTAACGATTACGATTCCGTATCAATGTATAAACATATTATTGGGAATTATACCATAAGTACAGGGTGTCCAATAGAAAGTTGCTGAAACTAATCGGCTGTCATTTCAAAACACGTGCACAGAATCAGAAAAGCCAAATTGCTTTAAATAGAGGAAACTCTGCAGTTTTAAACGCACATAAATAAAACCCAGTCAAATATTTTTTATGTCAATTTATTACATCTTATAAAAATAACGAAAAAGTACAGTGATTAATGATAGATCTTTTCGAAGTGCGAACCGTTAGATTGTGCACAAAAATCAATTCTCTTTTGAAAACTGTGAAAAACTGTGTCCAACATATCGTTCGTAATGCCGCGAACCACTTCCTGGATGGCCGCGAACAGTTTTTCTACTGTGCTGGGGTTTTTAGCGTAACAATGATCTTTAATGTAACCCCACAAGAAAAAATCACAAGGATTCAGGTCCGGTGAGTACGGAGGCCATTCTAGTCCGCCTTGAGCAAATTTAGGGTACCCCAGACCGATTACTCGAGTCCCATATACGCGATGAATAGCTTCAAACACCTCATGAGTCCGGTGCGGCGTCGCTCCATCTTGCATGAAGTAAAAAATTTTAACCAGTCCCCTCTTTTTGCATAAGGGAAGAATTTCGTTTCCAAAAGCTGTTTGTAACTCTCTCCTGTTACCGTAGATTCCAAGAATTGCAAATAAATTCCTTTTACTGAAATCGCTGCCCATGCCGTTACTTTCTGTGGATGAAGGGACTTCGCTAGCGATATGTTGGGATTTTCCGTTCCCCAAAACCGGTAATTTTGCTTGTTTACGTACCCATTCATCCAAAAATGTGCTTCATCGGAATAAATAATCATTTTCTCATTAAGTTCTTCGGCTTCAAACATTCCTGTAATAGTGTTACAAAATTCGATGCGTTTCGTCATGGCATGTTCAGTTAACAATTGATGAGTGCTTATTTTATACGGATGAAACTTTAAAAAATATTTCAAAATGTTGTGTAATGATGATTTGGTTATTTTTAATGCTTGAGCAGCTTTTCGAATCGAATCATTTGGATGTTGTTTGAAATAATTCTCAACTTCGTTGATCTTCTCTGGTGTAGTCACCGTAACAGATGGACCTGGCAACTCGTGTCTACGGTCCTGGAGTGTACCATACTCCACGAAGTTATCGATTATCCTACAAAAATTAACGTAAAATTACTTCGATGCAATTTAATTGAATTGAAACACAAGTTGTGTGATAGATGAATATGAATAAATATTAAATTCTTACCTTTTCAGAGTGTCTTCGCTGGCAACTCTATGAGTTCCAAACTTAGTACGAAACCCTCTATACGCATTACTATAAATTTTTCCCCTCGAGAAGAAGCACTCAATAAGATATACTTTTTCTTCCGTGGTGAGCTCACTCATTTTGACGCGCGCGTACTTGCTTCAACCACGGCTGGAATAAAACTGCGGGGCCTCAGGTAGGCGCCTTCGAAAAAGGGACCCCTATTGAATTCATGGAGGGAAGAGACACTTATTTAGTTTTAGCAACTTCCTATTGGACACCCTGTATATTCATTCCTGATGTAATCGTTATCATGTGCATAATATACAAGTGCGTACGAAATCACCGCACGCGACCTACGTCACAAGGAAGCGACTTTGCTGACGCAGCATCCGAACAGCCGCGAGCCGTGAAACGTAAATCAACAGCTGACTCCAAGAACCTTAGAGTCACGTTCACGCGTAACACGCCAAGAACCTGTACGACGTAAATAAAGATAAAGTAAGGGAATAAAGGTATATTAAACAAATGGTAAAATAAATGTCAATTAAAAGGTTCAATTAAAACAAGTACGTATAGAATATGTTACATGTATCACGCATTTATAAAAAATATTTGTAAGCCGAGAGACGACCTGACACAAAAAAAGAATAATGATATTTATATATCGGAGTCGAAATCATGGATTTCGTCTTCCGAAGGGGGAGGAATGTTGTGCCCCGCAATTCAGCGCATAACTTAAGGCGCATAGCAACGAGCATATTCGACGTGCGAAGTCGAGAGGCCATAGGCCCCTGTGCAACGACAGCAATTTTGGCGAGTGAAGCACCTCTAGAGGTGACTTTGGCGACACGAATCGCTGAATCGACATCGTACGATTTGAACGTTCGAGAACGTTCGATCGCCAGTAACCGAGCTAACAATTAGAGGTACGGAAAGGTAAAAGTCAGTCTTCGGGTGGTAACCGAAGAGGTCGGTCTCAAGGTAACTTAACATCTTGTATGACAAATGTTGCCTAGTTATAATAAAGTTTAATATTTGTAAGTTAATAATTCTCGAGTTGGAGATTTACTCATAATTGGAAGCACCCAAGCTTCCCGTCCTAGATCGCCCGATTCCCGCCACCAGTCTCTTCGAGGACGTAACTTCAAGGGCACAATCATGTTGGCGCAAAAGGAGCGGCACAACACAACAACGTTTATTTTCCATGTACTATATAGTGGAGATGAGAACGATGCAGATAACAATGAATTTCATATTGTTTATTGCAAAAATACAATTTTTCATACGTATCTACCAGAATTTTTAATCGATTGGGATGTAAATTTCCATACACGTAGAGAATGGAAAAGTAGCGGATACGTGTTTTTTTGTTTTTCCGATATCTCATAATTATTTGTTATATGGTATTTGTTGTAACCCCCTCTCCGCCCCGCTCACGAAAGCCAAACGTTCAACATTCTCACAGTGCTGCATGAACGAAAATTAGTAAAAATAAAAATGGGTTATAAAGTAAGTACCATCAGTCAAAATAGTCGATACAAATTTTCTCGTTTAGGCGGAAACCACTCTTAAGGCGTCAACGCACCCTTAAAAACTTTGTTCTTTCTATAACTCGTGAACGAGCCGAAATAAAAATAAAGTTTAAAGAGAAAAAATGTTGTATTCTTCAACTACTAGACTTCCATGATGATAATGATGAGTACAACAACAAATAGCATGTTGTTTATTGCAATAATTGGTAAATAACTGGTGATAATCACTCTTCAGTTTTCTGCTAATATGGGCCCAGGTAGGGCTCGAAATCATGGACGTGCTTCGGGAAGCAACTGAATTACCATTGTATATTTGCGAAGAATTCTCCCCCGACGCGTATTGCCTTTGAAGATTACAATATAATCGGAACAATGTTCTTACGCTTATTTATTTAGTAAACGTTTTAACCCTATATTTTTTATGGATTATACTTGTTACAATAATGATAGTCATGATGGAAGTATTCGAAACAAAGAGATTTTTTACACCACGGACAAGTGATAATAGCTGCTTCGCCGCATATATCGCATCTCACTGCATTTAGTGAAAAGCAAAATTCTACTGGATTTTCGAAGTTTGGTAGTTTTCTTCGTAACCGCATTTGTACCTTGCATATTTAAAAAGGTTTGTAAGCCATGGAGAAGAAAATTTTCTTTCAAGTGCAGACTGACGTCGTAATTTTATAATATTACTGTGTCAGGAAAGTGTTTGAGGAAGTTTTTCCATACACGGAAACCATCAAGGGGCTGTATCATTTCCGTTGTACCTGCAAGAATTGCTAATTATATTGTGAACTAACCGTCTACAGAACTAATGAAACTGGTGCAATATATTTACTTGATGAAATGGTTAAAACGTTAATACCTGTCCCTTGCATATCCATTTCTTTGAATGCAGTTGGACATTGATCGCTCAAAGGATTCAGAAGTATTACCGATTTTGGACCCGTATTGGGGATATATACTTTTTGGAACGAACGCTTGAAATGATTACTCGTCAATTTTCCAGATTTCGAAGCCAATAGAAATATATTTGCGGCTCCGAACATAGTTTGTTCCACTCGCGGTCCAAATTTGCCAGTAGGTTCGTTTAAAACGACCAACATAGGTACCAAAAGCTTGTCACTCGCAGAAATCAAGGGCTGTACAGTAGAACTGTGTGTTGTTGATGTTTTCCATTCCACTACGAATTCTCAACGGATTTTTGCCTTTCTTTCGCCAATGTGCGACCTGTATGTCGCACTAAATTAAATCCACTCGAATCAGAATAAAATGTATTTTCACCCCCAACGTTGGCTATGTTGACTGTCACCGTTTCTATAAATTCTTTAGCTTTGTTTTGAAGTGTATCAGCGTTTAAGAATTGTTGCTTCGTTACATATTTAGTTATATTCATTGACACAATTCGATGTTGGTTTTTGAATGTTTTTACCCAAGAACAGTTTGCAATCCAAGATCAGGAATGGGATGATTGATTGGAATTAGCAACCTTTTCATACACCACTAGTACACATGAAGGTACACGACACACACCATTTGAACTCGTATTCGGGAGACTAGCACGACTCTTTTCTAACGATCCTATGGTCACGGAAAAAGAAGACACCTATAACAAATATCTTATCAATTTAGTAACTCGTTTACACGAACTCCAAATCCTAGCACGTAATAACTTAATCAGTGCGAACGTTAAGTCAAAAGAAGTTTACGATCCCGAGATAATCCACGAACGCTCAGGGTCGGTGACTTTGTCTTCCTGTTAAAAGGGCCTCGAAAATTAGACAATCACTACACTAGACCTCACGATGTATTAAAAGTATTTCCAAAAGAAAATGTAAAAATATGACTTAAAAAGAAACCTCGTGTTGTCAACATAAATAGACTAAAATATTCATATATTCCTATTGATACACCAAACAAATAGATTTATTATAATTAATCCAGTTTTATTTTTCTCCCTCCTTTCAGCAAATAAAGAGGAGTAAAAGAGGAAAATAAAAAAAAAATTAAATTAAATATATACTCAACTCCAAAAAATTAAAGGAACAGAGCATTTCTCCAATTGTTTTTTAGAAGTACTGGACTTCCGTTTCCGGAGCGAATGAAAAAAGTCGAGTGCGTGAAAGAGTGGCGAGAGAAGTGGTAAAAAAGGAGGATAGAGGAAGAGGAGGAAAAGAGAAAGTGGCTGAAAGTGAGGAGGGGAAGCAGGGTGGTGAGTAGAAAAGTAAAAAAGGGGGAGGAGAAGGCGGGATAAAGAAGGAAAAGAAGAATAGACAGGTGGGAAAAGAAGTTAGGGGAACAGAGAGAAAAGTAGAGCGGCGCAGAGGGGGTGAGTGGGAGAAGAGCAAATACCGGCGAGACGAGGGAACAGTGGTGACATCGGACAGAGAGGAAGGAAAGTAGCGATAGAGAAAAGAAGGAAAGTAAAACAGGGAGTGACAGGTAGGTAAAACAGGGAGAAAAAAAATTGTCCAGGTAGGATAGGAGGGGACGATGAGTGAAAGGGGGATAGGAAAGGAGAGAAGGGGGGAAGAAGAGGGCGGGTGGGAGGGAGAGGAGAGGAAAGAGGAGTAGGAGCAGGGGAAAAGGAAAGGTAGGAAAGCAAACGCGGAGACTTCTAAAAGAAAGGAGTACACGCCTAGGGGAAATGAACGAAATGTGGAAAAGGAAGAGGGAACAGATGGAAGAAAGGGAACAGGAGGAGCGGGAAATCTGTCAAAAAAGCTGCAAAGTGCAAAGGCCACCGGAAGAAGGGGGGCAGGAGGAGGAATGTGTGAAAGAAATGATAAAAGCGATGAGGGACGAGGTGAGAAGAGATATTGGGGAGTTAAAGGAGAGGGTAAGGCATGTCAAGGAAGAATTGGGAAGAATGAGAGGGGAGATGAGGCAGCCAGAGGAAAGATGGAGGGAAGAGAAGGAAGCAATGAAAGAGAGGGTGGGAGAAATGGAAAGAAGGATGGAAAGGGTAGAAAGGCAGGAACAGGAAATAGAACAGATAAATGAAAGGCTTAGGATGCTAGAGTGTTCGATAGTTGTTTGTTCGCAGAGTAAGTGGAGGCGCAGCGCTAGGGTAGGTCGTCGAGTAAGCTGGAGTCAAGCGATGATAATGTTAAACGTCATTTTATTCTACAGAAATATTATTATTACAATCGGCGAGTGGAGCACACTTGGCGCTTCGAGGAGACTCGCTCCAGAGCAGAGATGGCAGGGTTTTGGTCCTGCGCACCCCAGGCAATAGCAACAAAGGTGGAGTGTGGGTACCGAGTGGTGTCTCCGGTGCGCTGCGTCGAGTGGGAGCTTCCCACTCGCTTTCAGAAAACGTCTGCGTCCCTGCGTTTATTTGTAGAGCAGTTGATTTCTGATGGGCGCCGTGCTGAGTCTGGGTGCCTCGATGAACTCTGAAAGTTCTCGCTGTCTGGGTGTCTCGATGAACTCTGGAAGTTCTCGCTGTCTGGGCGTCTCGATGAACTCTGGAAGTTCTCGCTGTCTGGGTGCTGCTGTCAGCCCTTTTTGCTGGTGGGCTGTTCAGTGGTGAAAGCAGCGGTGGGCAGGCAGAGAACCAGAGTGACGAGGTGAGCCGTCTCAGTCGAGCGTCTCTCGGTTTAAGATGGTACCGAGGGGGCCTGGTTAGGCGTCCTGGTAGGCAGCGAGTTGGCAGGTCAATTTGTGCGAGCCTCCATGCTTCGGGAGTTGATGTCCTCGAAGTGGCCAATCGTTCTTGGCTGGCGAGAGCTCGTGCCTGTGGGTTTGATTTAGCCAGTCTCCGCCGCATAAGCGTGCTTCTAGGAGCTTTGAAAAGTGAGAAAGTTGCCAGTAATCTCAGTTGATTTCTCCACTGATTTCCGAGCAAGCTTGTCTGATTTTGGTGGCCCGGCGTCGCCTTTATATGCAGTCTAGCCCCATGCGAGCGCTTGTAAGAAAGTAGTTGCGCCTAGGTGTGCTACTTTCTCCCTCGCATGGTGCTGCACGGGTGTCGCTCTGGTTGCCTGGCGTCAGGCGCTCTCGTTAGGGCCGTGCGTGTAGCGTAATTTCATGAGTGCTCCCGCTCATAGAGGTAGCAAGAGGAAGGAATGAATGGGGAGGGGAAAGGAGGGAGGGAAGAGAGGAGGAAAAAAGGGAGAAGGAAGAAAAAACAGAGAAAAGGTTAAAAGAGATAGAAAGGAAAATAGAAATGAACGAGAGGGAAGAGAGAAGGAAGAATTTTATAATAAGGGGGGCAACGAAGGAGGGGACGATAAAAGAAATGGCGGAAAAAATATTACGACAAATAGGGGCCCAAGGCAGGATGGAGAATGTAAGAGAGGTAGGAAAAGGGACAGAACAGGGAAAAGGTGCAATGCTAGTCGTCAGGATGGAAAACCTGGAAGGGAAAAAAGAAGTAATGATGAAGAAGAAGGAATTAAGAGGAAGGAGAGAGAGAATAGAAGATGACCTAACATGGAAGGAGAGACGGATACAATGGAGGTTGAAAAGGATAGGGGAAGAGAAAGAGAGAAGACGGAAAAGAGTAAGGGTAACATATGGGAAGATTGTGGTGGCGGGACCACATGGTTCTGGGACGAGCAGGAGGAAAAGCTGAGGGAAGGGAGGGGGAAGGAAAGGGAGACAGGGAGGGAGGACAGGTCTAGGAATGAGGAAAAGGAAGGGGGGACAAGAGAGAAAGAACAAAAAACTGTTAGAGGGAGGGGAAGATCCGAATGGGAACAGGGGAAAGAAGGAAAAGAAAGGGAAGAGCTGGAAGGTTACGTTGTGGAACGTAGCAGGACTGACGAATAAGGACAAGAGTTTTGGAAAGGACTGGAGGAATGGGAGGCAATAGTAATGATGAAGACGTGGGTAGAAAAGAAGGGATGGAGAGAATAAAGGGAAGTTTACCAACGGGATACACATGGATGATACAGTGGGCAGAGAAAAGAAACAGGAAGGGAAGAGCGATGGGAGGAATGATAACGGGCGTGAGAGAGGAAATGAAGGCAGAAACAAGGAAAGGGAGAGAGGCGGAAGAAGGAATAATGACGGTGAAAGTAGAAACGGAAGAAGGGGCAAGGGTAATAGTGGCAGTGTACGTGAACGGGGATATAGAAACGAAGATAGAGAGACTAAAAGAATACACGGCACTTCAACGCAAGGACGGGAAAAGAAGGAGGGGGAGGAAGGGACGGGAAAGTGGGAGAGGAGAAAGGAAGGAAGTCGAAGGATGAGAAAATAAACACAGAAGGGAGGAAATTAATAAAAATGGTAGAAGAGACAGGGTGGGAGATCTTCAACGGAAACATAGAGGGAGACGAAGAAGGGGAGTTCACGTACACAGGGGGAAGAGGGGAGACAGTGATCGATTACGTTTTGGGGGATAAGAGAACAAGGGAGGGGGTGAAGAGTGTGTGGGTGGGGGACAAGGTTGAGTCGGATCACCACCCGATGATAGTGGAAATAAAAAGGGGGAGGAAGGAGAGAAAGAAACAAAGCAAGAAGGAAAGAACAGTAGGAAGTGGAAGATGGTCGGGAAATATGAAGGAGGAATACAAAAAGACGATAGAAAGCATAAAAGTAGAGGGAGGAACCAGCCTGGAGAGGAAGAAAGAAATAACGGAAAAAATTAAGATAGCAATGAAGGAAAGTGATGAGGGGAAAGGCGGACGACAAGGGAAGGATGGCGGGACGAGGAAAGCAGATAAATTAAAAGGGAGGTGAGAAGGGAACTAAGGAAGTGGAGGAAAGGAAGAAGCGCGAAGGAGGAATACAGGGGGAGGAAAAGAGAGTACAAGGAACTGTGCAAAAGGAAGGAAGAGAAGAGAGAAAAGATGATAAGGGACGAGGAAAAAGATATAAGGGAAGAAGAAATAAGGAAAACGGTAGAAAAGATCAGGCAGGGGAAAGCGATGAGAAGGGACGGAATACCGAACAAAGCATGGAAATAGGGAGGAGAGAAAGCGGTAAAATGGACAGGAGAAGTGTGCGAAAGGGTATGGAGAGGGGAGGGATGGCCGGAAGAATGGAAGGAGGGAATAATAGTATCCAGAGTGAAGAAGGGAGAGGGAGAAAGAGTAGAAGAGTATAGGGGAGTCACCTTAATGACATCCCTATACAAAATCTACACGACGATACTGGCAAGGAGATTAGAGGAGGAGGTGGAAGCGGGAGGGAGAGTACCACAAAATCAGACGGGGTTCAGGAAAGGAATGGAGACCATAGACAATATATATGTATTGAACTATATAATAGGAAGCCAGGTAGGAAAGAAAAGGGGGAAACTCGTCACGATCTTCGTGGATCTAAAAGCAGCGTTCGACTCACAATCAGGAGACAGGAAAGTTTTGTGGGAGACATTGGAGAAGAGGGGGGTAAGAAAGGGGCTGAGGGAAAGAATAAAGGAAATATATGCGGAAATAAAAAATAGGGTGAGGGTCAGGGGGGGGGGGGGGAATAGGAGAATGCTTCTGGACAGAAAATGGGGTGAGGCAGGGGTGTCCTCTAAGCCCGATCCTGTTCAACCTACTGACGGCGGACATGGAGGAGCAGCTGGGGAAGGGAGAATGGGGGGGGGGGGTGGAAATAGGAAATAGGATACACCCTTAGCATATGCAGACGATATTGTGGTGATGGCGGAGAGGGAAGAGGAGATGGAGAACGTAATAAGAAGATTAGAAAGATATTTCGAAGGAAAGAAGTTGGAAGTGATCGTAGGGAAGACGAAGATAATGAGGTTTAGGAAAGGAGGAGGGAGGTTTAAGGAGAAAGAGTGGAAATGGAAAGGCGAGAGGATAGAAGATGTAAAAGAGTTTAAAAACTTAGGGTACGTGTTCAAGAGAAACGGAGGACAGGAGGCACAAATAAAAGATAAGATAAAAAAGGCAGCGACGGTAATGAGGCAGGCATGGGGAATAGGGAAGAGGAAAATCGGGAACGACGTGGGAAAGAGGATGTGGCTATTCGATACTTTGGTATGGACGGTGATGGGATATGGAGCAGAGATATGGGGGTGGAAGGAAAGGGAGCCGATGGAAGCGATGCAGGAGCGATATATAAGATGGGTGTTGGGGTTGCATTGGAGGACACCAGGATATATTGGTGAGGGAGGAAGTAAAAAGAGACAAGATAATGATACGGGTAGGGAGAAGGGCGTGGAAATACGAAGAAAAACTGAGTAAAGGGGGGGAGCGAGCTGGCAAGGAGATGCTGGCGGGAGATAAAGGAGAGGGAAAGAAGTAAAATGGGAAGAGGAAAAAGAAGAATTTAGGAGAAGGGCGGGACGGGCGGAGGAGGTAGGGCAGGGGCAAGAGAATGAGGGATATGAGAGAAAGGAGAAGGAAGAGAGAAAGAGACAGGAAAAGGAATTACAGGAAATGATAGAACAGTCAAGGTACAATAAGTGGTACAGAGAGATAAGAAGAGAAGGGGTGCCGAGATATATAAAGTCAGAACTGTGCGCAGAAGGATACAGGAGAATAGCGAGATTTAGATTAGGGAACGAAATGCGGGAACGGAGATATTGGGAAACAGAAGAAGAGAGAATGTGCAGGATAGGTGGGGAGGAAATTGAATCATGGAAGCACGTAATAGATAGGTGCAGAGGAGGGACAGGAGAGGAAAGGGGAATGGGAGAATGGATAAGAGAGATACTGGATGAAGGAGGAGGGGGAGAAGAATGGATGAGAAGATTGGAGAAGAGTAGGAAGGAACGGAAAAGGGAGCTGGGGAGGGAAGAGAATGCAGGGGAAGAGGAATGAAAGAGGAATGGAGTGAAAGAAGGAAACGGAAGTCGGAGAGGCGAGGAGAGAAGAGAGAGAAAGAGGATAGGGTAAAAAATAGAATAAGGCGGAGGGGAGGGGCGGAATAATGATTAAGCGCGAGCGACTAGATGTAAGTAGTTTAAGTAGAATAAGGAAATGATGTACGGAAGTCCATTGTAACCTCGCGGGGATCAATAGAGAAGCACATACATAGAAGCACTGTATCTGTGTGAAAAATGGTCATATCGAGATGAACAGAAAAGCATTTTGAAGCTTCATGTTTCTAATTTTGAGATCTTTTCCCAAGAATTTTTTGTGAACTACGGTTATCGCGTAATAATAAAAGATAGCATGAGACAAGCATTTTCCAATTTTTTTTTTTTTTTTCAAGGATCCAAGGGCTCGAGAAAGGTTTATCATTGTATAGGACAGTTAGCTTGTTTATTCACCTTCAATTTGGTTTTTTGTTGGTCTCTTCGTCAATTTTTACAGAGATATCCGACTTTTGATAAAAAAGAATCCTTTTATCTTTGATCATCGATATCTCAGCAACCAATGATTGCACAGGGAGTTAAAGGGCAGTTTTGATAACTTGACTAAATTTGCTACAATAACCTTTCATTGATTTTTGAGAATTTTTGTTTACCCTTAACATCATTTTGAAAAAAGTAAAAAAATGACTTTTTATGGTTTTTCAGTAAATCTACCACTACTGTAAATGAGGGGTAGATTTAGATACTTTACTAAAGATACTTTACTGTATCTGTAAAGATATTGATGGATAGGCCGATGTTGCCAGGATTTTTCAGCTTCACCATCCGACTGCATACTGGGTCATTTTGACACCATTTTTGTTCAACTGCCTGTATCGCAAAACAGTTTAATATATTTGGTCGCAGTGCGGCACTCGAATGTTCCCCCACTCCTACTCTATAGGTGCACACTCGGCCCCTATCCGACATTTCGCCCGTATACTGAGGAAAGCTGTCGAAAAAGAACCTGGGGTCGAAACGAGCCGGGTTAAGCAGTAATGCGGTGAAAGTGAAAAAAAAAACATTTTTTTGTGAAATTTGGAGTTTGTTTGCGTTATGTAAGTGAGTTATGATAGAAAATGCTCACAGATATTTTTTTATTTTGCGCTGATATAATAAATTATGTATTTATAATTATAAAACAACGGCGGATGTGATTTTTTTTGGCATTCTCGACCAGGAAGTTTGATAGCCGCATTTTGTACACACATGCAAAATTTAATGCTGATGAAAATAATAAAAAGCTTTCAACCGGTGCGTTGGTTTAGTGGTTAGCGTGCTGGCCAGCGGATCGGGAGGTCGCAGGTTCGAATCCCAGTCGCGTCACTTTCGTTGTGAAATATTTTTCTTCGATATTTCTTGGCGAAAGAGGACTAGTTCCGTGACTGGGAGGCGAACTTGGGGCCGGCTGTACCGATATAGGTTTTCCGCAGTTTCCTTATGCCCATGGCAGACATGTCATGGTGAATACGATACAGAGGGGGAAATCGGTTGCGGCCGTTAGGGGGGGATGGGAGGTAGACGGGGGAATTGTGGAATCGGGGAGATATAGAGGGGTCATGTGGAATGGGCGACACAACGAAGTTGAGGTGGGTTGCGGCTCGTAAAAAGGGGAAGACCTTGTACGGCTGGAACCAAACCAATAAAAAAAATAATAAAAAGCTTTCTGCTCGCAAATGCCAAAAAATATTTGTCCACCATCTATTACGGCGTTTTATGCGAAGACGATCGCAATAGACACCTAATTTGAGAACGGGAATAATTAGGAGTCTAAAAATTATTTTAAGTAAAGATGAAGTACTGCAGCAAAATTCCGATATAACGCTAGAGTTTGAACAAACACGTTAGGTGCAGTCTTTGTGACCAAAGCGCCGATCCTAAAACTAAAAGCAATTGTCCGTTGTGCAGCACAGGTATGTGCAACGAGCACGAGCACCATTTGGTGCTCATGCTCATTTGGTACACATGCGTCGATTGCGGTAAATATGATTTATTATTATTTTTACTTCAATTTCTTATTATTATAAGCAATTAAAGGAAAAAAGACCGAAAATATACGTTTTCAACAATTAATCTGCCGAAGGAGTCGAATTTTTTCATTTTTCACTATCCCGAAAATGCTCAAATTTAAACCTCCAAATAAATATACTTTTTGGAAAGACGGTCGACACTGTATTTTTTTCATATCTACAAACCTTCCACTTTAAAAACCTCAAAGGATTTTTTTTTATATTTCGAAAAAAAATAATGATATTTTTCGTGCTAGTACGTATTTTTCAACGCATCTGCGACTTTGAACAAATGTTTGGGTACTTGATGTTTGTTTTTCTTAAAATATAAATTTTGCGCCATAAAATAAGGATCATTGACTACAAAAAACATCTCTACAAAAGAAAACGTGAGTTTTCTTCAACACAATGAGTCGACTCATTGACCGTGGCATTGAGGTAAAAATGCGAAAAATGATATTTTTTTCACTTTAGTCATACAACATTCACTCTAGTTATAAATACCCCACATTTTGCAGTACTTGACATACTCCACCAATCTATCTGACACATTGTACCCCACCTGTGGGGTACAATGAGCCGATCTGCACATTTTTTTCGATCTCATTATGTTGGTATTTTTAATCTTTTTGCGAAAGATTGTCTCGGATTATCTGTCCTCGTTATTTTATGATCCCTCCCCATCGATAGGGTTATCTTACCTACCGTCTCTTGCTCGGAACTCGGGTTATCTGTCGTTGTTATTTTTTAATCCCTCCCCATCGATCGGATTATCTAGCCTACCGTCTCTTGCTCAAGTCTCGGGTTATCTGTCCTCGTTATTTTTCAATCTCTCCCCATCGATCGGGTTATCTTACCTACCGTCTCCTGCTCGAGTCTTGGGTTATCTGTCCGCGGTAATTTTTATGCCCTCCCCATTGATTGTGTTATCTTACCTACCGTCACCCTTCAAAGTCTCGGGTTGTCTGTCCTCGTTATTTTTCAATCCCTCCCGTTTCGAGTTCCGGGTTTTTTGCCCTCGTTATTTTTAATGCCCTCCCCATCAATCGGGTTATCTTACCTACCGTCTCCTGCTCGAGTCTCGGATTATCTGTCCTCGTTAATTTTTATGCCCTCTCCATCGATTGGGTTATTTTACCTACCGTCTCCCTTCCGTGTCTCAGGTTATTTATCCTCGTTATTTTGCGATCCCTCCCGTTTCGAGTCTCGGGTTATCTGTTCTCGTTATTTTTTGTGCTCTTTCCATCGATCGGGTTATCTAACCTAACATCTCCCTTTCGAGACTCAGGTTAGCTGTCATCGGTATTTTTTTCGTACCTACCGTCTCTTGTTCGAGTCTTGGGTCATCTGCCCTGGTTATTTTCTATGCCCTTCCCATCAATCGAGTTAACTGACCTATCGTCTCCCTTTCGAGTCTCGGGTTATCTGCTTTCGTTATTTCGTAACCTCTACCTATCGATCGGGTTATCTTACCTACCATTTCCTATTCGAGTATTGGGTTATCTGTCCTCGTTATTTTTCAATCCGTTCCCACTGATCGGGAAGGAATTTGTTTAAATCAATAAAAAAAAGCATGGAAAATTGTCACTACCCTTCCACAAGACGAGTCTTTAGCAAATCCCGTTTGCTAGAAAGTTCAACAGTAATCGAAGTTCGACTGATGACCGTCGCCGAACAAAGAAATCGATTCGAGCCCATTTATTTGAACAATTCACGATCGCAAAATTTCACCGCTGTTTCGTATAGCGAGACTCTAGCAATCTTCATTGCTAGAAGCTTCGATCCGCGGATAACCTGCAGAAAATAAATCGCGGCAGAAAAAAAAATGTTGATCATATTTATTTAAACAATAGGCATTAGTTGTTAAATTTTAGCACTCTCTCGCAAAAAGAAAAAATAATTTTGGCGTCGGAAAATCCGCCGAAGGTTAACCTCGGCAGAGATAACGAATGCTGAACGTATTTGATTAAACAATAGGCATTACCTGTAAAATTTTACCACTCGTTAGCTGAGTGAGTCTCGGACGATTTATTTCGTTCGACACTTTGGCCAAAGTCGAATTCATCGACGATAAGCTGCATCGAGAATATAAATCGTGCTCGATCTTATTCTTTAAAAAATCTGATTAATTAAAAAAAGACGGAAAAATGTCACTACCCTTCTACAAGACGAGTCTCTAGCACCCCGTTTGATAGAAAGTTGAATCCCAATCAAATTTTCACCGATGACCGTCGTCAAGAAAAGATATTGATTCGAGTCTATTTGTTTAAACAATTCACGATGGCAAAATTTCACCCCTCTTCCGTAGAGCGAGACTCTAGCGATCTTCATTGCTGGAGCTGTCGATCCGCGGTCAACTTGCCGAAAATAAATCCCGGTAGAGAGAAAAAATGATGAACATATTTGTTTAAACAATTGGCATTAGTTGTCAAATTGGAGCACTCGTTCACAAAGAGAAGTAGAGGAACTAGGCCGGTTCTAACCCAGGGATCTCAGGGGGGAGCGGGGCGGGGGGTCCAGCGCGGGGAAGCCGGGGTATGCATGGGGGAGGGGGGGGGGGGGGCAGCGCGGGGAAGCTACGGTGTGACGTCACGGGGCGGGGGGGTGGGGGTCCTACGCCGGGTAGCCGGGTCAAGTGGGAGAGTGGGGATGTGACGTAACGTGGCGGGGGAGGGAGGAAGGGCCTAGCGCGGAAAAGTGGTGGGCACGTGACAGCTGAGTGCAGGACTGTGACGGAGGAGGGGGAAGGGGTAAAATAAAGAATGCTATGAATCAAAGGACAGTAAAACAATAGTTTATTAATAACATTTAACAATGACATTACATAGTTATGCATTAAATCTTAAGTGTGTGAGTGTATGTGCATGTGTGTGTGTGTGTGTGTGCGCGCGCGCGCGCGTGTGTGTGTGTGTGTGTGTGGGTAGGAAACTCCCATATATGGCTAGGAAATTTTTCGGGAATGAGAAAACGATAGTTGTCACAGAAAGGGTGGCCCTTCAAAGCCCATAAAATGCTTTATTTATTGCATGCAGCTGCAGCGTTATTCCAAAACGAGTTTCAACTCATTGCGGGTTTATTCCACAAGATTACGTCAAGGTGTCCACATGTGCGAGTATGTACGCAGTGCATCCGGCCAAGCACCCCCTGGACTTGACCAAAAAAGAGCTCGAACAGGTTCCAAAGGTTTTGCTCCTAAAGTATTGGGGTAACTTTATTGGTTTACTGTGGGATCGTTCGCCACAGCATCATCGGCACGACAGTGAAGTGATATCATATCTTCCATGCATGGAGCATTATAATACGCCACAGATGAAGGATCACATTGATGGTCCCCGACCTCAACGTCGGGACTGTGAAAAGTGTCGCAAGGGGGACAATTCTCTATGTGGGAGGCTAGGGTTCTTCGAACGTGTTTGAACCTGTTACACATGCCTATGATTGGATAAGTGGAACGAACTTTTCAAAATCTGAGTGGATGGATTACGAGGGAGCTTATAATTTCGTGGACCTAGCTCAGACTGCACTATTCCACCGCAACATCAACATCTCCGAAAAGAACGTTGAAAAAGAGTAAAAATGGATCTCGCAAATATCAACAAAGTCAGTCTGATGGCGGAATTCCTCCCAACGAAGAAGCTGTCTGAACTCCACGTTCAATCGGATCATCAAATCACGGACATGAGAGCTGTACAGTACAAGTTTGGAAAACGCTACATCGTGGACGTTGCGAATGAGTTTGCGTCTTCTTGCCAGCGCGGCTGGTAAAGGCCTTCGATCAAGATCCGAAAATGTTCGAGAGTATGCTGCAACTGGCGCGCAATGGTCAACTCTACATGAAGTACATTGGTGGAAAATACAACAGCGTCGAGTTCCATCCGGTGGAAACAACGAGTTCAACGACAGCCAGCATCGTCACCATCGTAGAGTGCAACGACTGTTTGCATCACAGTCATCGTCATCATCGTAGAGTTTTTGACGCATAGTGCTATGTAAAAATGTATTTACAAAAAACTTTTTCATCGAATATAATGTAAAAAAAAATTGTCGTCAAACTGGATTCGCCATAGATATAGGAAATAAATGAAGAAAAGATATTGTCTTAAAATGTTTTTATTCATTTAAAAAAATCCCTCGCTCACACAACCCTTCGTATACAGTCAACCAGCTTTTCAACGACTTTACATTCGCTTTGGCGCAATTGTATTTTGTATTGAAGGAATGACGGGGACATTTAACTTTTGCGATTTTCGGCAACTTCTGCAGCGATGGACAGTCCAGAGTCTCTAGATCGGCGACTTTTGCTGCTGAATCCATGAATCTCGATAGCCATGAGCACTTCTCGAATCCCTTGGCATAGATCGTAGAAGCTCCTTTCAAGATTCCTCGAATTGTCGTTCTAGCTTCCTCGTATGGTATGCCGCTGTGTTCCCATCGTATTCCATGATAATTGCGTTCCAACCACTTGTTTGTCATTTTGTACCTTTTCTCACCACTGTTTGGCTTGTGCTCCACAATACGACCATAGAGGATCATGCAATATGCTGAGGTTTGTGTTGGAATATTTTTATTCAATTCAAATTCAAATCGCACGTCCACAGAGCAGGACTTGAGAGAAACGTTTTGATACGAGTTGGTAGTCTTCGAGAGCTCTTTATAGAATGGCATTATCATCGGTGTTTGGTCTCGTGAGAATCGACTCGTTCACAAACGTCGTCGAACGCCTCTTGAACATCTTCGAACCTCTGTTGAACGTCTTCAAACATCTCTTGAACGTCTTCAAACATCTTTCGAACGTCTCTGAACGTTTAACGAAGGCCTCGAATGACTTTCGATCGTCTTCGAACATCTTTGAACGTCTTCGAACTCCTCACGAACGTCATTAAATGTCTCTCGAACATCTTGGAACTTCTTCAAACATCTATTGAACGTCTAGCGATCGTCTTGGAACGTTTTACGAAAGACTTTGAACGTCTGCTGAACGTCTCTCGAACTCCTCACAATCGTCTTCGGATGTCTCACAAATTTCTCTCGAAAGTCTCATGAACATCTTCGAACGTCTCACGAACGTTTTTGAAGGTCTCCTGGAAGTCTCTCGAACTCCTCACGATCGTCTTCGAACGTCCCGAGAACATCTCTCGAACGTCTCATGAATATCTATGGATGTCTCACGAATGCCTTTCAAACGTCTCATGAATGGCTTCGAAACAATTATTCAACCCCTTCAAACGTCTCACAATCGTTTCATGAACGCCTGTTAAATGGTTGCAGACGTCTCTTGAATATCATCGAACGACTTTGAATGTCTCCTTTCGAACATCTCTCGAACGTCCCATGAATATCTTTGGACGTCTCACAAATGTCTTTCAAACGTCTCACGAACGTCTTAGAACATCTATTCAACCTTTTCGAACTCCTCACGTACGTCTTTGAGCGTCTTTAAACGTCTTTGAACGTCTCTCGATCGTCAAGGAACGTCTCACGAAGGCCTTTGAACGTCTCCCGAACGTCACTCGAACTCCTCACAATCGTCTTCGGACGTCTCACGAATTTCTCTCGAACGTCTCATGAACATCTTTGAACGTCTCACGAATGTTTTTCAATGTCTCCTGGAAGTCTCTCGAACTCCTCGCGAACGTCTACGAACGTCCCGAGAACATCTCTCGAACGTCTCATGAATATCTTTAGACATCTCACGAATGTCTTCAAACGTCTCAAGAACGTCTTCTAACATCTATTCAAGGTCTTCGAACGTCTCACGAACGTCTCGCGAATTACTTTGAACGTCTTGGAACGTTTCTTGAACGTCTTCGAACGGCTCTTGAACGTTTCTCGAACTTCGCGTGAACATATGATAACTTTCGAACGTGTCGCAAACGTCTCTTAAATGTCTACAAATGTCTCTTAAACATCATCGAACGTATTTGAACGTCTCTCGAACTCTTCACGATCGTCTTCGAACATTTTACGAATATCTCTCGAGTATCTCACGAATATTTTTGAATGTCTCACGAACGTCTTCTAACATCTATTCGAGGTCTTCGAACGTCTCACGAACGTCTCGCGAATTACTTCGAACGTCTTCGAACGTCTTGGAACGTCTCTTGAACGTCATCGAACGACTCTTGAACGTCTCTCAAACTTCGCACGAACATATTCGAATGTCTCTCGAAGATCTCACAGACGTCTTCGAACGTCTCTCGAATATCTTCGAACCTCTCTCAAAAATCTATTCAACGTCTTCGAACGCCTCGCAAACGTCGCTTGAACGTCTTTGAACGTTTTACGAACGTCTCACGAATGTCTTACGAACGTCTTTGAACGCCTCCTGAACGTCCCTCGAACTCTTCACGATCGTCTTCGAACATCTCACGGATATCTTTCAACGTCTTCCAATGTCGCACGAACGTCTTCGAACATCTATTCAACGTCTTCGAACGTCTCACGAATGTCTTGCAAATGTCATCGAACGGCTCGCGAACATTTTCAAATATGTAGGAAACCATTGCGCAAGACGATGTACGCGTTCGAGATCATTGTCATCTGACTGAACGCTGAAAAGGCCCTGACCATTCTAATTGCAACTTAAATTGCAAACAGTCATTTTTCGTTCCAGTAGTTTTCCCCAATTTATCGGGTTACGATGCTCATTTTATCATCAAGAAAGTAGCCACAGCGTTCGAAGGAAAACCGATGTGCTTCCAATCACAAAAGAGAAATACATTTCCTTCACGAAGCATGCTGAAATTACAGACGATTCAAAACATAAGATTCAATTCCACTTCATCGATTCATACAAATTCCTCACCACCAGTCTCGACAAATTAGCCTCATTTTTGACCGAGGATAAACTCAAAGTATTACGTACGCAATTTCCAACTCTATCGACAGACGATTTCAATTTGCTGACGCGAAAAGGGGTCTTCCCTTATGAGTATATCGACGACATGACCAGGTTGGAGGGCACTTGCTTACCACCACGTGACGCATTTTACACTTTCCCGACAGAAGCTACAGTATCCGCGAGCGAGTATGCTCATGCTGAGAATGTCTGGGAGCGGTTCTTCATTCGAATGCTGGGTCAATATAGCGATTTATACTTGAAGACAGATGTCTTATTATTAGCAGACATTTTCGAAAACTTTCGGAATACGTGCATTGAGAGCTATGGACTAGATCCTGCGTATTACTACAGATTGCCAGGGTATACCTGGGATGCAATGTTAAAACACTCAAATGTCAAGTTTGAATTACTAACGGACATCGATATGGTTTTATTCGTTGAGCGGGGTATACGTGGTGGTCTTTGTCAATGCTCAAACCGATATGCACATGCTAATAATACGTATATGAAGTCGTGTGATCCATCGAAAGAAAGCATCATCATACTTGATGTATTTTGATGTCAACAATTTGTATGGATGGGCAATGTGTCAACCTTTGCCATATGCAGATTTTCGATGGGTCAACGACGTGTCCAACTTTGAACCATCATCCATCACTCTAGATTCACCCACAGGCTACATCCTTGAGGTCGATTTGGTATATCCACAATCTCTACATGATGCGCACAAAAACCTACCGTTTTGCCCAATACACGAAAAACCACGGGGTAAGCAGCAGGAGAAGCTGCTAGTAACCGTCTGTGACAAAAAGCGCTACATCATACTCTACAGAAATTTACAACAGCGTTTACGTCATGGACTTTGCCTCACGAAAATCCATAGTGTTGCACTTTACGCAATCCCCCTGGCTACATTCATATATCGAGTTAGATACTCAGTTTCGAATGCTGCCCAAAAACGATTTTGAAAAGAATTTATTCAAGTTGATGAATAATGTTAAGCTTTTGACAAAATGGGAGGGAAGGTATGGTGCAGAGGCAATGATTGCGATACCAAACTTCCACAGCCGCAGTGTTTTTTCTGAAAACCTCGTTGCTGTAGAATTGCGCAATCTTGAGGTGAAATTCAACAAGGCCATATATGTCGGTATGTGCATACTCGACATATCCAAAACGTGCTTATATAGATTTCATCATGAGGATATGGTACCACTGTATCGGAATAAATGAAAAGTCATGTATACCGATACAGATAGCCTCATATAGGCCATTGAGAGCGAGGATGTTTATGCAGATATGAAGCGCGACATTGAAAATTGTCATACGAGTGATTATTCAGCGGACAATAGATATGGTATGCCGCTTGCGCGGTATATCATACCTGGGCCCTCTGATACCCTACCATGGGGGCATTACAGCATACCGTCGTAAAAAACTACCATGTATATACAAACTCGATGGAAAATTTTGTAAAAGTATGTACATTTTTGTAAATACTAACTTGATGTATAAAACTTGTGAAAATTGTGTATATTTTTTATAAATATTTGATATTGTAAAAACGGATTTTTGTAAGTAAAGAAAACAGCTTTCATAATCCATGCGGACTCATTATTTTCCGCATACCCATCCACTTTTCGAGAGTGGGGGGAAAAAGGGATTAGAGGACGAGAAAACGTCCACTGTGGCGCACCACGTGGGGTTGACGGGTAGAAAGAGAGTCATAAAAGCCTAAATGTTTTTGGTCTCTTGTATTGTCGACTACAAATCAGATTTATTTATCCAACTATTGTGGGTATTTTCGAAACCCAGCCATTTTACAAACATTCGATTGCCGCGCTTCTTCAATATTTTTTCAATGAGATAGATATCGGGGGTACTAGATATCGAGAAGCTCTTGTTCATAGAAACTACCGGCGATGGGTTCATCTTTATGGTCCTTCAAAAGATACGTCACTGGATGCGTTTTTTTCACACGAGATACCGTAAATATTTCCGTTGTCCAATTTGACGTTTCGAAGACGTTTGTGAGACGATTAAAGATGTTCATGAGATGTTCGAAGATATTCGAGAGACGTTTGAAGACGTCGAATAGATGTTCTAAGACCTTCGTGAGACGTTTGAAGATGTTTAAGCACGGTCCTGGGACGTTTGTAAGATGTTCGTGAGACGTTTGTAAGACGGTCCTGAGACGTTTGTAAGACGTTCGAAGACAATCGTGAAGAGTTCGAGAGACGTTCAGGAGATGTTCAAAGGCGTTCGAACGTCTCGCGAACGTCTCACGAACATCTTTGAACGTCTCACGAACGTCTTACAAACGTCTCACGAACATCTTACAAACGTCTCAGGACCGTCTTACAAACGTCTCACGAACATCTTACAAACGTCCCAGGACCGTGCTTAAACATCTTCAAACGTCTCACGAAGGTCTTAGAACATCTATTCGACGTCTTCAAACGTCTCTCGAATATCTTCGAACATCTCATGAACATCTTTAATCGTCTCACAAACGTCTTCGAAACGTCAAATTGGACAACGGAAATATTTACGGTATCTCGTGTGAAAAAAACGCATCCAGTGACGTATCTTTTGAAGGACCATAAAGATGAACCCATCGCCGGTAGTTTCTATGAACAAGAGCTTCTCGATATCTAGTACCCCCGATATCTATCTCATTGAAAAAATATTGAAGAAGCGCGGCAATCGAATGTTTGTAAAATGGCTGGGTTTCGAAAATACCCACAATAGTTGGATAAATAAATCTGATTTGTAGTCGACAATACAAGAGACCAAAAACATTTAGGCTTTTATGACTCTCTTTCTACCCGTCAACCCCACGTGGTGCGCCACAGTGGACGTTTTCTCGTCCTCTAATCCCTTTTTCCCCCCACTCTCGAAAAGTGGATGGGTATGCGGAAAATAATGAGTCCGCATGGATTATGAAAGCTGTTTTCTTTACTTACAAAAATCCGTTTTTACAATATCAAATATTTATAAAAAATATACACAATTTTCACAAGTTTTATACATCAAGTTAGTATTTACAAAAATGTACATACTTTTACAAAATTTTCCATCGAGTTTGTATATACATGGTAGTTTTTTACGACGGTATGCTGTAATGCCCCCATGGTAGGGTATCAGAGGGCCCAGGTATGATATACCGCGCAAGCGGCATACCATATCTATTGTCCGCTGAATAATCACTCGTATGACAATTTTCAATGTCGCGCTTCATATCTGCATAAACATCCTCGCTCTCAATGGCCTATATGAGGCTATCTGTATCGGTATACATGACTTTTCATTTATTCCGATACAGTGGTACCATATCCTCATGATGAAATCTATATAAGCACGTTTTGGATATGTCGAGTATGCACATACCGACATATATGGCCTTGTTGAATTTCACCTCAAGATTGCGCAATTCTACAGCAACGAGGTTTTCAGAAAAAACACTGCGGCTGTGGAAGTTTGGTATCGCAATCATTGCCTCTGCACCATACCTTCCCTCCCATTTTGTCAAAAGCTTAACATTATTCATCAACTTGAATAAATTCTTTTCAAAATCGTTTTTGGGCAGCATTCGAAACTGAGTATCTAACTCGATATATGAATGTAGCCAGGGGGATTGCGTAAAGTGCAACACTATGGATTTTCGTGAGGCAAAGTCCATGACGTAAACGCTGTTGTAAATTTCTGTAGAGTATGATGTAGCGCTTTTTGTCACAGACGGTTACTAGCAGCTTCTCCTGCTGCTTACCCCGTGGTTTTTCGTGTATTGGGCAAAACGGTAGGTTTTTGTGCGCATCATGTAGAGATTGTGGATATACCAAATCGACCTCAAGGATGTAGCCTGTGGGTGAATCTAGAGTGATGGATGATGGTTCAAAGTTGGACACGTCGTTGACCCATCGAAAATCTGCATATGGCAAAGGTTGACACATTGCCCATCCATACAAATTGTTGACATCAAAATACATCAAGTATGATGATGCTTTCGATGGATCACACGACTTCATATACGTATTATTAGCATGTGCATATCGGTTTGAGCATTGACAAAGACCACCACGTATACCCCGCTCAACGAATAAAACCATATCGATGTCCGTTAGTAATTCAAACTTGACATTTGAGTGCTTTAACATTGCATCCCAGGTATACCCTGGTAATGTGTAGTAATACGCAGGATCTAGTCCATAGCTCTCAATGCACGTATTCCGAAAGTTTTCGAAAATGTCTGCTAATAATAAGACATCTGTCTTCAAGTATAAATCGCTATATTAACCCAGCATTCGAATGAAGAACCGCTCCCAGACATTCTCAGCATGACCATACTCGCTCGCGGATACTGTAGCTTCTGTCGGGAAAGTGTAAAATGCGTCACGTGGTGGTAAGCAAGTGCCCTCCAACCTGGTCATGTCGTCGATATACTCATAAGGGAAGACCCCTTTTCGCGTCAGCAAATTGAAATCGTCTGTCGATAGAGTTGGAAATTGCGTACGTAATACTTTGAGTTTATCCTCGGTCAAAAATGAGGCTAATTTGTCGAGACTGGTGTTGAGGAATTTGTATGAATCGATGAAGTGGAATTGATTCTTATGTTTTGAATCGTCTGTAATTTCAGCATGCTTCGTGAAGGAAATGTATTTCTCTTTTGTGATTGGAAGCACATCGGTTTTCCTTCGAACGCTGTGGCTACTTTCTTGATGATAAAATGAGCATCGTAACCCGATAAATTGGGGAAAACTACTGGAACGAAAAATGACTTTTTGCAATTTAAGTTGCAATTAGAATGGTCAGGGCCTTTTCAGCGTTCAGTCAGATGACAATGATCTCGAACGCGTACATCGTCTTGCGCAATGGTTTCCTACATATTTGAAAATGTTCGCGAGCCGTTCGATGACATTTGCAAGACATTCGTGAGACGTTCGAAGACGTTGAATAGATGTTCGAAGACGTTCGTGCGACATTGGAAGACGTTGAAAGATATCCGTGAGATGTTCGAAGACGATCGTGAAGAGTTCGAGGGACGTTCAGGAGACGTTCAAAGACGTTCGTAAGACATTCGTGAGACGTTCGTAAAACGTTCAAAGACGTTCAAGCGACGTTTGCGAGGCGTTCGAAGACGTTGAATAGATTTTTGAGAGAGGTTCGAAGATATTCGAGAGACGTTCGAAGACGTCTGTGAGATCTTCGAGAGACATTCGAATATGTTCGTGCGAAGTTTGAGAGACGTTCAAGAGTCGTTCGATGACGTTCAAGAGACGTTCCAAGACGTTCGAAGACGTTCGAAGTAATTCGCGAGACGTTCGTGAGACGTTCGAAGACCTCGAATAGATGTTAGAAGACGTTCGTGAGGCGTTCAAAAATATTCGTGAGATACTCGAGAGATATTCGTAAAATGTTCGAAGACGATCGTGAAGAGTTCGAGAGACGTTCAAATACGTTCGATGATGTTTAAGAGACATTTGTAGACATTTAAGAGACGTTTGCGACACGTTCGAAAGTTATCATATGTTCACGCGAAGTTCGAGAAACGTTCAAGAGCCGTTCGAAGACGTTCAAGAAACGTTCCAAGACGTTCGAAGTAATTCGCGAGACGTTCGTGAGACGTTCGAAGACCTTGAATAGATGTTAGAAGACGTTCTTGAGACGTTTGAAGACATTCGTGAGATGTCTAAAGATATTCATGAGACGTTCGAGAGATGTTCTCGGGACGTTCGTAGACGTTCGTGAGGAGTTCGAGAGACTTCCAGGAGACATTGAAAAACATTCGTGAGACGTTCAAAGATGTTCATGAGACGTTCGAGAGAAATTCGTGAGACGTCCGAAGACGATTGTGAGGAGTTCGAGTGACGTTCGGGAGACGTTCAAAGGCCTTCGTGAGACGTTCCTAGACGATCGAGAGACGTTCAAAGACGTTTGAAGACGCTCAAAGACGTACGTGAGGAGTTCGAAGAGGTTGAATAGATGTTCTAAGACGTTCGTGAGACGTTTGAAAGACATTTGTGAGACGTCCAAAGATATTCATGGGACGTTCGAGAGATGTTCGAAAGGAGACATTCAAAGTCGTTCGATGATATTCAAGAGACGTCTGCAACCATTTAACAGACGTTCATGAAACGATTGTGAGACGTTTGAAGGGGCTGAATAGTTGTTTCGAAGCCATTCATGAGACGTTTGAAAGGCATTCGTGAGACATCCATAGATATTCATGAGACGTTCGAGAGATGTTCTCGGGACGTTCGAAGACGATCGTGAGGAGTTCGAGAGACTTCCAGGAGACATTCAAAAACGTTCGTGAGACGTTCGAAGATGTTCATGAGACTTTCGAGAGAAATTTGTGAGACATCCGAAGACGATTGTGAGGAGTTCGAGAGACGTTCAGCAGACGTTCAAAGTCTTTCGTAAAACGTTCCAAGACGATCGCTAGACGTTCAATAGATGTTTGAAGAAGTTCCAAGATGTTCGAGAGACATTTAATGACGTTCGTGAGGAGTTCGAAGACGTTCAAAGATGTTCGAAGACGATCGAAAGTCATTCGAGCCCTTCGTAAAACGTTCAGAGACGTTCGAGAGATGTTTGAAGACGTTCAAGAGATGTTTGAAGACGTTCCACAGAGGTTCGAAGATGTTCAAGAGGCGTTCGACGACGTTTGTGAACGAGTCGATTCTCACGAGACCAAACACCGATGATAATGCCATTCTATAAAGAGCTCTCGAAGACTACCAACTCGTATCAAAACGTTTCTCTCAAGTCCTGCTCTGTGGACGTGCGATTTGAATTTGAATTGAATAAAAATATTCCAACACAAACCTCAGCATATTGCATGATCCTCTATGGTCCTATTGTGGAGCACAAGCCAAACAGTGGTGAGAAAAGGTACAAAATGACAAACAAGTGGTTGGAACGCAATTATCATGGAATACGATGGGAACACAGCGGCATACCATACGAGGAAGCTAGAACGACAATTCGAGGAATCTTGAAAGGAGCTTCTACGATCTATGCCAAGAGATTCGAGAAGTGCTCATGGCTATCGAGATTCATGGATTCAGCAGCAAAAGTCGCTGATCTAGAGACTCTGGACTGTCCATCGCTGCAGAAGTTGCCGAAAATCGCAAAAGTTAAATGTCCCCGTCATTCCTTCAATACAAAATACAATTGCGCCAAAGCGAATGTAAAGTCGTTGAAAAGCTGGTTGACTGTATACGAAGGGTTGTGTGAGCGAGGGATTTTTTTAAATGAATAAAAACATTTTAAGACAATATCTTTTCTTCATTTATTTCCTATATCTATGGCGAATCCAGTTTGACGACAATTTTTTTTTACATTATATTCGATGAAAAAGTTTTTTGTAAATACATTTTTACATAGCACTATGCGTCAAAAACTCTACGATGATGACGATGACTGTGATGCAAACAGTCGTTGCACTCTACGATGGTGACGATGCTGGCTGTCGTTGAACTCGTTGTTTCCACCGGATGGAACTCGACGCTGTTGTATTTTCCACCAATGTACTTCATGTAGAGTTGACCATTGCGCGCCAGTTGCAGCATACTCTCGAACATTTTCGGATCTTGATCGAAGGCCTTTACCAGCCGCGCTGGCAAGAAGACGCAAACTCATTCGCAACGTCCACGATGTAGCGTTTTCCAAACTTGTACTGTACAGCTCTCATGTCCGTGATTTGATGATCCGATTGAACGTGGAGTTCGGACAGCTTCTTCGTTGGGAGGAATTCCGCCATCAGACTGACTTTGTTGTTATTTGCGAGATCCATTTTTACTCTTTTTCAACGTTCTTTTCGGAGATGTTGATGTTGCGGTGGAATAGTGCAGTCTGAGCTAGGTCCACGAAATTATAAACTCCCTCGTAACCCATCCACTCAGATTTTGAAAAGTTCTCTCCACTTATCCAATCATAGGCATGTGTAACAGGTTCAAACACGTTCGAAGAACCCTAGCCTCCCACATAGAGAATTGCCCCCCTTGCGACACTTTTCACAGTCCCGACGTTGAGGTCGGGGACCATCAATGTGATCCTTCATCTGTGGCGTATTATAATGCTCCATGCATGGAAGATATGATATCACTTCACTGTCGTGCCGATGATGCTCTGGCAAACGATCCCACAGTAAACCAATAAAGTTACCCCAATACTTTAGGAGCAAAACCTTTGGAACCTGTTCGAGCTCTTTTTTGGTCAAGTCCAGGGGGTGCTTGGCCGGATGCACTGCGTACATACTCGCACATGTGGACACCTTGACGTAATCTTGTGGAATAAACCCGCAATGAGTTGAAACTCGTTTTGGAATAACGCTGCAGCTGCATGCAATAAATAAAGCATTTTATGGGCTTTGAAGGGCCACCCTTTCTGTGACAACTATCGTTTTCTCATTCCCGAAAAATTTCTTAGCCATATATGGGAGTTTCCTACCCACACGCACACACACACACACGCGCGCGCGCGCGCACACACACACACACACACACACATGCACATACACTCACACACTTAAGATTTAATGCATAACTATGTAATGTCATTGTTAAATGTTATTAATAAACTATTGTTTTACTGTCCTTTGATTCATAGCATTCTTTATTTTACCCCTTCCCCCTCCTCCGTCACAGTCCTGCACTCAGCTGTCACGTGCCCACCACTTTTCCGCGCTAGGCCCTTCCTCCCTCCCCCGCCACGTTACGTCACATCCCCACTCTCCCACTTGACCCGGCTACCCGGCGTAGGACCCCCACCCCCCCCGCCCCGTGACGTCACACCGTAGCTTCCCCGCGCTGCCCCCCCCCCCCCCCTCCCCCATGCATACCCCGGCTTCCCCGCGCTGGACCCCCCGCCCCGCTCCCCCCTGAGATCCCTGGGTTAGAACCGCTGTAGCTACTCTACTAACATTTACGACCAAGTAGTCGATAATATCATTGTAAATCTAAAACCCTGATTGAAAAACATACCGTTAACTCATGCAGTTGATGCTCTTTTATATTGGATATGAAGAACGGGAGAGGATTTCATCAATAATTTTAGAAAAATCGTAATGATTGATAGGTCAGTCTTAGAAGCTGAAGCGATGGCCATGAAAAACAAATTTCATTTAAAAAATGATAAAATAAATCCTGAAAAATTAAGTAAACATATTAAAAAGAAGTACTACCCTAACTCATATAAACTTTTCCAATCAGCAATACTAAACCCAAAGAAACCCAGTGAGCTCCGCCGCCTGTGGGAGAAGTTTTTTTTGCCATGAGACGGATAAAAATGTGGCTTAGAAGCACAATGCTTTAGGAACGATTTTCTCATACGTCACTGCTGTACATGGAGAATGATATTGTTAAATACAAATTTCGGCTGAAAGAGTATTCAGCTGATTTGCAGAAAAAAAATAGAAAACTAAAATCTATTTAATTGAGTGCCTACTGAAAGTAAAGTTTAAAGACTCATAAGTAGATTAAAGA
>CAWVQM010000292.1:0-10022 GCA_963932345.1 Ophion ventricosus | reverse complement strand
AATACGTGTAATATTAATAAAATATTACTATGGACATCATTATAAATTCATGTAGCGATGTAAGTAGCTATTTCAACTACTTTCGTACCACTGAAACTTATTTTCCGTGCGATTTTCCATATCATAGCGTTTATATTTTAGTCACAGGTTTGATCATATCCTCCTAAACCTCCAATTGACAATTGAATCGGACCTTCCAAGAAATCTATGCTCGGATACTAGTTTCATAGACGCGAAGAGCGAATCAATCTAAGGGAGCGCTACACAGTGCGGTAGAAAAAAATTAATATCTTTGTTAATATTGTAGGTACAGAGTTTCCCGAGCAGAAATCTAATCAGGCTGCCTGAGGATCCATCAGGGCCGGATCAGGGATCAATAAGGCGCCCCGATCAGGTACGCCTGATTTGAGCCAGACAGGGGCCTGAGCAGGGATCAATAAGGCGCCCTGATCAGGCACGCCTCATTTGCGCCAGACAGGGGCCTGAGCAGGGATCAATAAGGCGCCCTGATCAGGCACGCCTGATTTGCGCCGGATAGAAGTCTTATCAGGTATCAATAAGGCGCCCTGATCAGGCACGCATGATTTGCGCCGGACAGATTGGGCCGGAAAGATTGGGACGGTCATCGCCAAAACCGGAACAAAAACTAAACGATCAAGTCAAGTAAAATAAAAACTTAAACTTGAAAAAAATGTTTTCATATGTTTCATATTTTTAATAACGTTGGTAAACTTGATAACGTGTAACTGCGATAATAATTTAATAAATGTTGATCTATTTTTACACAAAAAATTAATCAAATGATTGAGCCAGATGACACGCATGTCTCAGGCTGGATGAGGGCACCTGATCCGGGCCAGATAAGTTGCTTGATCCGAGCCAGATATAGTGCCTAATCCGAGCCTGGTAAGGTGCCTGATCCGGGCCTGATAAAGCGCCTGATCAGAGCCTGATAAGGTGCCTGATCCGGACCTGAATTTGCAAAAGCGTTACATCCATGATCAGGGCCGGACTAAATTTGCCTGATCCGGCCCGGATTTGCTATTGTGGCAGCCTGATCCGGTCCGGATTTCACCCTGAACAAATTTCTGCTCGGGTTGCATTGAGCTTAAAATTTTTTTTAAGGTTCCAACTGTCAGAAAAAAATTAAAATAAAAAATCGTCTTTTTTTTTAATTTCAGGGTGGTGTAACCTCTCAAGGGGAGATGTACACCTAGGAGCCGGAAAAAAAGGTCATTTTTGTGAATTTTTTCAAGGAAAACTATGTGAAATTTCGAATTGGGCTTTTAATTATCTAAAAGTATATACATTCAAAAATATGTTTAATTTTCTTTATTTAAAAATATAAAAAATATACAAGGATATTGTATGATCCTTGGAGCGTCGTAAAAAAAATCTGCGTATACGGTACCCTCTGGCGTTTCTTCAAAAATCATTTGAAAAAATAAAAACCAAAAAGATTATTGAATTAGATACTATAATCTAGTACTTGTCATAGACGATTTTGAAAATATCGATTTATGACAAAATGGCGGACGTTTGAACATAAATAGTGATTTTTGGGCCAAAAATTAGTTATTATTTTGCCTATAAAACAAAAACTAAGTAACGGAAAAAAAAAAAATCCTATGACAAGTACTAGATAATGGTGTATAGAATAACCACACAAAAAAATCCTCAAGGCAATCGGTTCATTGGTTTTCGAGAAATTTTGGGTAGCGATTTGAAAAACGTGGTTTTGAGAAAAACGCGTTTGAAAATTTGGCAATGAATAAATCATGAAATTTGTCAACTTACGTGGAATCATCGATAACAGGCCCATAGTGTAGGTCTTCTACGGTCGACGGAATGTTCATAGCTTCTAAATTTTGTTGTCGGCGCCGTATTCGACCTTCTTTTGTCTGTTTTTGCGCTTGCAGCTCGTCTTCATGCGCAGCGTACAAGTGCGCTCCTGATCCAACCGATATTCCTAACACGTTCATAACTTCCAATAATGAGGTGACACCATTGTTGAACGTGCATGTTGCAAAAAATACAGCAATATTAACGATTTTGGCCCCGCTGTTCGTCGTTTTTGGAGCTATCTTTCAAATAAGTTGGTTGAAGCTCTCATTGCAGTTTTGGGTATATCCGCCAACACAACGTTCTAACAATTTGTCATTGCTGAGGTCTTCGTATATTGGTTCGATGACATCTAACGCCATTTTTGGCAATGCAGAATAATCGTGACGGAAATTTTTCAATTCTTTTTTTAGCTTTCGCTTGTTGCCACTTGCACCACGATTCGGGGCCGTTCTCGGCTGTAACTGGCTTATTTATCGAAATATTAACTTGCCGTTTTCACCAGATATCCTGGAGACCTTAAACTTCAAGAAAGTGCAACAAAAAAAATCGATTTTTTCGACCATCTAGGTGTATATATCCACTTAAGGCAGTAGTCTGCTTTACAGGCTTCAAAAAATCGATTTTTCGTTTTTGTCTTAAATCTATTCCAAAACTATCCAAGAATATGTGTTCAAAATTTTAGAGGCCAATTCGACATATTTTCGAAGCTAGATCAGTTTTAGTGGCCGAGCGTCGAGCAGGTGCGAATGCTCGGGCAGAACTTTACAGCCCGTTTTCTCGAGTTTTCATTTTCACAAGTTTTGGAAAACGGTGCCGGCGATAGTAAAAACAATATATGTCCGATCGAAAAAAACCAAAGTGATCTAGCTTCAGTATTGAATTATCTTCTATTTGAACTAAAAAAGTTGGACAAAAGTACTATTTAAATTACTTGTTTTGCAACTTAAAGTGAATTTTTTTTTTCAAAAAAGTGAATTTTTTTTTCAAACTTCGAAAAAATTTGGAATTTCGTCATTTCTTCGGTATTTTTTTAGTTCATATAGAAAAGGAACTTATAAAAACTAAAAAAAAATTTGGTTCCACTGTTTCAGATGCATCGCACGACCTCCATCACCGGCACCGATTTACGAGTGCACACTCCAGGCGCCCCAGAAAAATCGTTACAACTTTGGCAAATTTCAATAATTTGTAATAATAAAAATTGTTTTTTAAAGCTTGAATATAATATACTATCGTCTCAAAATTTCGTTTACCGCAATCATTTCCTTCCCTTTCAAAAAAATTGTTGAAAAAACGCTTTTTTTTCGGCTCCTAAAGCAGACTACTGCCTTAAGTGGTTGGTACATAATATAGCTGTAAGGAAGTGTGTCATTCCCCATCTCTCTCTCTCTCTCTCTCTCTCTCTCTCTCTCTCGGTCTGTTTCCTTTTACTACGAAAGTGATCATCCCCCTCCGCAAACACATCACACCCTTCTTTTTCCACGAATTCAATCATGATCGGATAACGAGCTTATACGTATCCATTCCCGTTGCCCGGATATTGGTCCTGTCGAAGGAAGAGTCGTTATACGTTTGTCCCTGAGCGTTGCGATGGTTAAAACAATTAGTGGAACATGCGGGGGAGAAGAGATAGTGGCAAACGAGAAGGGGGTTGAAAACTCTCGGAGCTCCGGGGAGTAAATATATATTGGGAGTACAAATTAATTCAGTCCTTTTTCAAGAGATGGCTCTGGCTGTTATGAATGTTTCATAGTGACAGCTGATTTCGGTGGCTTCAGAGAGGTTAGACATCTGTCAATAACATTCAGTTTATATCGCTTTGAGTTCCATTAAAAACCTTGTTTTTTACTGTGTTGAATGTGTCAAATGTTTGTGTTAACTAAGCAGCATTTGCGGGAAGTTTAACTTTTCTGCTTTAATTGGAAGAAAAGTGCAGCTGAAGCGCATCGAATGGTTGTTGAAGTTTATGGTGATGATGCTCCAACTGATAAATCATGTAGGGAATGGTTTCGACGCTTTAAGAACGGTGATTTCAGGGTTGAAGACAAACCTCGCCCTGGACAGCCAAATGAGCCAATGAGCTGCTACAACCTGGCGATTCCATTACGGGCCATCGGTATAGACTACAATTGATTCGTTTGAGCCGTGCATTACGAGAAAAACGGCCGGAATACGAGCAAAGACATGACAAAATTATTCTTCTGCATGACAACGCTCGGCCTCGTGTCGCAAAAGTCGTAAAAAAATATTTCGAAAGGCTCAAATGGGATATTTTACCGCACCCGCCGTATTCTCCGGACATTGCTCCTTCTGATTACTGGTTGTTCCGACGGATGCAGCAGGATTTAGCAGCTCACCGGTTCACTTCTTTCGCAGAAATCGAAATTTGGCTCAAAACTTGGATCGCCTCAAAAGACGAGACTTTTTGTTCGAGATGGAATTCGAAAATTGCCTGAGAGGTGGGAAAAAGTAGTAGCCAGCGATGGACAATACTTTGATTAATCTATTCGTATCTTTTATTTTTAAATAAATGGATTTTTTTACCACAAAAAACGGACCGAATTATTTTGTACTCTCAATATATATATATATATATGTATATATAAAGGGTGTCTTAAAATTACCTGACATATTTATTTACTAATTAAACGTATTATTTATTTACAACGTACGAATATTTTTATTTTAATATAAGATACAAACATGGAGGCTAAAGGTTTACGTGGGTTTCGAAGCCAAAAAAAGCATATTTTCTGTATTTTTTTAAAAATATAATATATAAAGTATTTTATTCAAAATGTTAAGTACAAAAAAGAGCAACATTTCAAAAATATTTAAAAAAAAATTCATCCAAAAATTTGAGAAATTCAGCCGGTGGGACCTGGTTTCCGAAGACCCCTAAAAAAAAGTGTCCTCGTGGTGGACAGAAAAATATTCAAAAAGTTCAAAAAAAAATTATTTTTGATTTCTTTTTTTAATCTGTAAAACATTTCAGGAAACAATACTGACTCATATTAGACACGATTCGATCTTTGCGTACCATAATTTCACTTATCTTCAATTGCATTGATTAAAAGTTGATACTCTCAAATTTTTTTAAATTCTTAATTTAAAAAAAATTTCATGAATTTAACAAGTAACTAGTGTAAAGTTGTGGAAAAAAAATCGAACAAAATTCGTCTTTTCATTTTGATGATGATGACACGATGTTTAGGAACACTTGTTCCTTTAATTGTTTTGTGAAATTTTGATCAATCGGTCCCGAAAAACGGTTCAATGGATTAATTTGAAAATTTACAGGGCTATTGAGGGTACATTAAGCTGAAAAAAAACCTGGCAACGTTAGTCTTTCCATAAATATTTGTAAAGTAGTGGTAGATTTACTGAACCACCAGAAAAAGTCATTTTTATTACTTTTTTTTCAAATTGATGTTAATGGTGGAAAAAAAATTGTTTCTCAATAATCAATGAAAGACTCTTGTAGAAAATGTATTGAAGTTTTCAAAACTGCCCCTTATTTCTCTGTGCGATCATTGGTTGCTGCGATATCCGTGATCAAAGACAAAAGGATCCTTTTTCATTAAAATTCCGATTTCTCAGCAAAAAATTGACATAGAAAGACCGACAAAAAATGAAATTGTAGCTGAATAAACAAGGTAACTGACCTATACATTGATGGAAATGAAAAAAAAAAATCCGCGCCGGTATACCCTTGAAAAGAAACAAAAAAAAATTCAAATTTTTATCTCGCGCTATTTCTTACGATTGCGCGATAACGGTAGGTCATAAAAAAATGTTGCCAAAAGATCTCATAACTAGAGACTTGAAGCTTCAAAATGCTTTTTTTTTCATCTCGACACGACCATTTTTCACGGAGATACAGCGCTCCAAAAAAAACCCTAAAAAAAAGGGAAGAAATGTTCTGTTCCTTTAATTCTTTGGAACGGTGTATATACATACGTAGAGATTTTTATTCATGTAAATCTGTTTTTTTTTCATTGGTTCCTTTGATTTTCTCGCCATTTCTCGATTACCGATTAGCCGTGACGCGTGTTGAAATTTCTTAGGGAAATTCGTCGATGGAAAATCAAAGGGTGCCGATAAATTCTTGTCAAATGAGGGCCGTACATTTCACACGTCACATTTTACAAACAAAATATCGTAACGTCCCTCTCTCTCTCTCTCTCTCCCTCGCTCCGCCTGGCTATAAATCGTGACCAAAGGGACATTATATGCACCCTTAACCAGGGACGAATTCGAAATCGAGGGTGGCTTCCGCACGTACGTTTGACACTTGGTCCCGAGAAGGGCCAAGCCTGAGGACCCTTGGGCAATCTCATCGCGCCCTTTTGCTCCCAAGCGGATTTGCGCGTATGCAGGTGCGACACTCGCTATTTGCACCTTCGAAACATTAATTCGGCTTATAGGCCTCGCCCGGAGACTCGAGGAAGGGTCTTTCAATGCCGCGAGAGCGAGGGGGCCGAGGAAGGGTAATGAGAGAGATGGAGCCGGAGATCGTTTCATCCCTTCTAGCTTTTCTTACTTGGATCTTCTCAATTTTTGTGTCCCTGCGCCGAATAACCCGATTAGCCGCGATCCTCATGCGAAATGGAGCTCCGAAAGGGCCCGTCGTTCGCCATACTCACCCTTAAGTACACTCTGACATCTTCATTATGTCAATCCATTAGTTAGCCCTTGATTTTTTTATTTTTATTTCGCCCTGGGACCTCTGGGATGAAAATGAAAAAAATAACTATGTCAAAAAAAAAACAATTTTATCGATTTCCTTTAATAAATAAATAATAAATTTGATTCCTTGAGTAAATGAAAATTTTTATATGTTAAGGAAATAAATTATATCAATGAATAAATAATATAATTAATTAAGTAATGAATTAAATGATATAAGTGAAAAATAGACATTGATTTTTTTCAATTAAGGGGAAAAATCTTTACAATATTCAAAAAATCGATTTTTTTGACGTCGAAAGTATATTGAGAGTATTTTGGAAAATCGAAAAATCGAAATATGAAATATTTACGAAGTTATAGCACATAGTCGAGAGCGCGCCGGGATCGCATCCTGTGAACTAGGGAAACTTTAACGCCGGCAAGCACTTTAGGAGACCGAAAATTAGATGATTTTTTTGGATTTTTTTTATTGTGAAAAAAAAAAACATAAATTTCCGAAACTCTGACAATAATTTATTCATATTTTCATACATCACTGGTAATTTTTTCAAGTTATTTCATACATTAATTAAGGTGTAATCCGCTGTCTCTTGGCGTGTCCTCATCGTCGTTGTCGATTTGCGGGAATTGTGCAGCTCGCAATTCGCATCAGAAATAGTCCAACAAATTTTTATACGTTCTTGAGATGTTTTTTAAGAACATGAACCTAAATTTGGAAAAAAAAATCGAGAATTGAATTTTGGAACGTGTTTGAAAAAAAATGATCAATTTTTTGCAATTTTTTCCCGACATTCTGCAAAAATAAATATGTTTTAAACAATCTAATATTTCCAACTTTAGGTTCATGTTTTAATAAATTATATTATGTAAACGTGTTCCAAATTTGAAGATGATCCATCAATTAGTTTTTGAGTTATGATTCCCGCAAATTGAAAAAATGTCGTTTCGAGAAAAACATGTTTGAAGTTTCACAAACGAAAAACTTAAAGTCAAATGTGTTTAATCAAATGATAAAGTGTCTTACCGATTAACCAGCGATTCCAGCACCATACAGCAGTCCTTCTTCTTTCTCATGCAACTCATTTGAAGCTTGCATTTCCTCTTTACGAGCTTTTCGAGCTTCTTTTGTCTCTAATAAACTTTTTCTATTTTGCCGAGCCACGCGCATCTGATCCATTTACTAGGCATATCCGTAGCTCTGCCTGCCCACTACGATTTGTAGTTCATTCATAACCATGAGTAGGGCTGAATTTCCTTCATTGAATAAAATAGCAGCAAGAAATGCCGCTACCTCGATTATTTTATACCCAGAATGGTGATGTTTTGGAGCTAATCGCCAAACGGTCGAGTTTGGGTTCGTTTGGGGTTATGAAAACCCAAAGAAAACCCAAACAAACTACCTAACTGAGTGCTTGTGGATACCTGAGCGCGCTTGGGAGTCGAGCGGAGAGTCTTCATCATTTACCAGGTGTACAAGTATGAAATGCGGATTAAAAAAAAAACACGTTAAATTCGGAAGAATGATAAAAAGTGTTTTATTCAAAGTATGCTCCATCGCTTGTTATACATTTTTCCCATCTTTCGGGCAATTTGTGAATACCACGCCAGTAAAAATCTTCCCCTTTTGCTGCTAACCATTCATCGAGCAATTTTTTCATATCTTCGTACGAACCAAAGCGCTGCTCAGTAAGTGCGTGACCAATCGATGCAAACGAGTGGTAATCGGAAGGAGCCAAGTCTGGTGAGTAAGCCGCATGGGGTAGAACTTCCCAGCTGAGTGCTTCCAACGTGTCGCGAACCGGTTTTGCCGTATGTGATGGAGCATTGTCATGAAGAAAAATGACTTTGCGTTGCCTCTTTCGGTATTATGGCCTTTTTTCAAGCAGCGAACGGTTCAAATCGGTCAATTGTTGTTGGTAACGTTTAGTATTAACCGTTTTCCCAGGTTTTAACAGCTCATAATAAACCACGCCCCACTGGTCCAACCAAACACAGAGCATCGTCTTTCTGCCAAAGCGATTCGGTCTTGCGGTCGATGCGGATGGTGCGCCTCGGTCTACCCATGATTTTTTGCGCTTGGAATTCTCAAAATAAATCCACTTTTCATCCCCTGTAACTGTACGATGCAAAAACGACTTCCTTTTGTACCGAGCGAGCAAAATGTCACATGTGTTTTTGCGCTTTTCCATTTGACTGTCGTTCAACTCATGTGGTACCCATCTACCGGTCTTCTGAATCTTTCCCATCTTCTCGTAGCCGATTGGAAACAGCTTGTTGACTAACGCCCAATTGCTCGGCGAGTTGTTTTTGTGTTTGCGAATCATCTTCGTCCAACAATACTTGCAATTCCACATCTTCGTATTTTTGTTGACGGTTTTCCATGTTCCTTGTCTGCAACATCGAAGTCACCACTTTTGAAACGCCGAAAGCATCGTTCACACGTATCTTGCGATGGAGCATGTTTACCATAAGCTTCTCGAAGTAATCGGTATGATTCAGCAGCACTTTTCTTCAAATGAAAACAAAAAATTAATGCTGTCCGCGAATGCTCTTTGTTCGGTATAAATTTCGACATATTGAACACAACAACGCAACACTATGCAGACACTTTTCCAATTTATCACTCGTGCGCGTCTGACACTTGGTGATGACACAACAAAATGGCGCAGTGTCAAATCTTTATAGCACAAACTGCATTGGTGCACCATCTGTTATCTGAAATCCGCATTTCATACTTGTACACCTGGTGTACAGGTTTATACCAGTTATCGCCTAAACAAATTACTTTTTTTGGGGTAGAATTGTCGAGAAAATGGTCAAAAATGTGAAAATTTGATTAAAATGCCATAATTTTTCATTCTATACTTTTTTATATTTTTATAGATATATCCTTCTCCTACACATGTCAATAATCGAAAAATATTTTCCCTTTCTGTTTCAGATCGATAGAAAAAAATCAGACAAATAGAGCAATACTTTATAACGCCGCCATTTTGTTTTGCTCAAAAAAAAAACATTTTACCGTTGAAAGTTGTAATAAGATAATGTCAAATTATTTTGATAAAGCGATTATTTTATCACCTTTAAACAAATTCCTGAAAAATGACTCATGTTTAGGCGTCTAAAGGGTTTCCTCCCTTAAATAATTATTGAATAAACAAAGCGTGCTGATATAATACATTTATTGTTAAATACTTTTCTGCATTAATTATAGCTTTTGTTAATATTTTATTAAAAATTCTCCATGTTTGTCTTTCAAATTAAATTACGAAACTACAATAACCCGCTAGCTCCGGTTAGCAGGGGGTTGCGAGCAATAATCCGCTGGAAAGGACGAGCCCGAGGGGGCAGCCCACAGTGGCGTTTGTTCTGCGATACGGGCTTTTTTTTTAATTACGAAGTAATTAGAAGTAGCGACCGGCAGTGCAGGGTCGCCAGCTTCTCTCCTTCTCTCCTTTTCTCTTTTCGCATCGCCTTTTCTCATT